>JADBJO010008365.1:12500-27368 GCA_016801955.1 Conus betulinus | reverse complement strand
TCGTTGGGGCTGTACTGCAGTATGGATGGATTTGAAGGGACTTGCCATTGGATTGTGGATATAATTTGGAGTGGACATGTGATGTCTCAGTCTGGAGTGCCCTGTCCTCAGTCTCACGAAATCAGGGACAAATCCGTAAAATCAGGGACAGAACAGTGTCAAGATAGAAACACGTCTTGCAGAAGGCAAACGAAACTCCTTTCCTTCCTTGTTGTAGACAAGGCCACTTTTCCGAGAATTCTTTTTGGAAGACACAACCTCGCTTCACAGTCGTTTTCCCCCTTCTTCTTTTCACTCCTTTACTGACCCATCCGAAGAGTCAGAATCCGACTCTGTGTCGACATCATGTCTCCTCTTCGACGCCATGTTCTGACTTGAAAGTGAAAGTGAGGGTTTTTTTTTTTCGCGCGCGCATGCGTATTACGTCTACTCACTCCAGCAGACGATATTCTTGGCTCGGTTCTGTGCAGCACCATAAGAACGGCTTTTTAACTCCCGATTTTTTTTTTTCGGGACGCCCGATTTTTTTTTTTCCGGGACGCGTGTTACAAATCCAGGATTTCCGGGACAGTGGCTTCTAAAAATCAACTTTCCGGGACAAATCCCGGATGGTCAGGGACGACTGCCGGTTCAGGAAGATGGTGGAGGTGGGGGTGAGGGGGTTGATGACTGATGGGTGATGATCATGAATCATTTGAGATCAACAGTACTGTAGGATGATGATCACTGTTATATAATGTTGTGGCATTGGTGTAATAATGCCTGCTGGAGGAATAAAGGAGGTAAACGAATGACTGATGGATGATGATTATTGTCATGGTGTGAGTGTGATTCACAGTAGTGTGGGGATGATGGTCATTTACGAAAGTGGAATAGTGTACTAGCCTTAGTATGTTAATGTCAGTTTGGGGGAATAGAGGAAATGATCAATGACTGATGGATGATGATCCTTATCGTAAGTGAGATCAACAGTACTATAGGATGATGATCATTGCCATAAGTGAAAATAATGTGGTGGCATTGGTGTGATAATGCCGGTTGGGGTGGAAAAAAGGAAAATGATTGATGGATTAATTTGAATCATTCCAGCTCTTTTCCTTCCCACGACCTCTCCTCCATCCCTTTCTCTCTATACCCCCTCCAAGAATAAGATCTCCTCATCTACCACTCTCTCACTTTCTTTTACATACTCTCAAGCGCCCCCTTCCAAACATAAGACTCCTCTACCACTCTCTCCTTTTCTCTATCTCTGCTTCCGTTTGTCTCTTCCCTCTGTCTGCCTCTCTCTTTTTCCTCCAGGTGAAATGGGATTGGACACTGAATTTTCCTTTTTCCCATTACACACACACAGTTGTGCGCGCAGGCACGCACGCGTATACACACACACACGCGCGCGTCAGCGCGTACGCAGGCACGCATGAAATCACGCAGGTGCGCGCGCGCGCGCGCGCACACACACACACACACACACACACACACACACACACACACACGTTTAAGCACGTCATCGTATGTTTACGTATGTTTTCATGTGTAATTTCCTATACGTATTTTATTTGTTTTTTCTTTTCTGTTTATGTCACAAGTCCCGAAGATGGTGTATGACCGAAAACGTTGCCGATATTTGTTTGTTTTCCTTTTTTTGTAATCTTGTGAGAATCCTCAAAGACATTTTTCATTGATATGTTATAAATATATTAGATATAAACGAACTTCTCCAATTAGTGTAGGGAAAACACTGTAAACACTCACACAATAGGCAACTTATTTAAAGAGTAAGGTAAATGATGGTATCAGTACGCTTCAGAAAACAAATAAAATGATAGAATGACATTTCAAGACTATTCGAAGAGCTGTAAATCCATAATTAACCTCAAAAGACGAAGTTTTCACTGGCAAATTATGGACACGTGATCGGAAGCGGCCATTTCGATTTTCCGCTGCGGGTCTACAATATTATGAAAAATTAAGGAAACAAAATAAGACCAGTAAATTTTTTTGATAAACATATGTATTTTCATACATGATATATCACTGTCCAACGTTGTATCATTAGAAAATAATTTTAGCTTACATTCATTTTGCTTGATAATATTCACTGCGGACATCTCGTGCTAGAAAATCGTCTGCAATTTTAGCTCATTTTTTTTTTTTTTTTAATTCATTTCTCAAAATGAAAAACGATTTTGAAGTGGCTTCAAATCTGAAATCAGTTATAACATTGTAAAAAATAATATACTAAAGTATTGTGGTTGTTGCACGAAGTGCACAATTCTGGTTAATTCTGCAACATAGAACCCCTGCTATTCTGTTTTAGATCCATCTCTCCTTAGTTCCTAACCATACCCCTCCCTCTTGTTTTCAAACACAATGACATTGCTTTTCGGCAGATTTACATCTCACTAAAATGTTACAACAACTTGGTAAAGACTACTCAGCTGTGTTTGCAAACCTGTAATTGTTTCTGACATCTAAGCGGCATCAACAGCCAAAGAAGAATGAATAATTCTAACATACCGCCAATGAACCTATGCGTCATGCCATCCATTTCTAACAAGCTCAGAGGTAAACTCATAAATTTAATAAGAGAGAGAAGAGAGGGCTACATAACGTCACCTCGCTTCACGCCAGATGTGCATTGAAAATATTTGATAATGTTTTCCGCTGAACTAACTCTGGCCTTCACACACAATGATTCATACTCACAACACATTTCAGTAGTTTTCTTTTTTTTTTTTATGAACACCAGCTTTCTAAAGAATGGGCAAGAGAAAGGGCCTATTGATGGCATCAAACGCCATATCAAAAGCGGAATTGTAACTCTTCGTACAAGAGCCACCAACTGACTTAAATAATACGATGATGTTCAGTATTACTAAGATGTGTTTGGTTTTTCTAAGAATGTTCTTTATGTATGTACATATGTACCTCCGGAAAATTCACGCTACTATGTTGTTATACTATGATATTTGATAATGGCATAAGTGTTTTGGAAAATTGCCTTTCTGATGTTATGCTTAGTATGTCTGATATGTATTTACGTCTGGCTGGATGGATCTCAATATAGCAGAATCTCTAACATTTGCCAGGAATTTACGACAGAAAAGTGTCCTTTCAGCTTACACAAAGGAACCTTCATTAACAGAGGTTCCGAAGATAAGACATTGAACAGGTATGGTAAGCTGTTGTTAAACATATGTACTGCGCTAGATATGTGCATTTTAAATGGTGTGTGTGTGACCGCGACCGTCAAGGTCGTTTCACATACATTTAAGAGACAGGGAACAGTGTGAATGACTATTTCGTCATTTCCTATGACATGTTTACCCTTGTTAATCTATCGTGCAACCTCTGTATGAATAAACGTATAGAGTCCGACCATTTACCTCTTGTGTTCAACATAAACTTAAAACATGAAGTAAGAAATGGAAAAGACATAAAGAAAAAGATACAATTTATTGATAAGTATGTACGGCAAGGAATATGCTAATACTTTTCGTGATCTAATGAGTAGTCAACGTACACTATTATTGCTTGAGGAAGCTGTTAGTGTCATGGATGATGATGTTAATGCTGCTTTAAAATATATTTTTACGCTTGTATAAAGAAACAGGGCAAGTGCACGAGAAAACAAATAAGAATAAATACTAATCAACAGGATGATGATTGGTTGACCCGTGAATCTTATAAAACTAAAAAAGACGTGAAACAGCTTCTGCGAATATCCAGAAAGACGCTAGACGATGAAAGACAGAGACGTTTATTGTAAAGTTCGAAGGGAGTATAAGAATCTTTTGAAGAGGAAGGAGAACGAACATAATTCTACTTTATTATGCAATTTGATTAATCAGTAAACGATCAGAATGAGTTCTGGAAGCAAATGCGTAAAACATCACTTAGAAAAAGTAATACGCGTAATAATATTTCAAACAATGATTGGTATCAGCATTTCAAAGAACTTCTCGAAAAAATGTTGAAGAAGACGTGCAAGAAGTAGAAGAAGTTACCTTTCTTGATATTGATAGTGAAGCAGGTTTCCTCGACCGCCCAATTTCAAGAGCAGAACTAATCTCAGCAATTAAAAAACTAAAAACACAGAACAGCTGCGGGCCCTGATGGCATAGTTGGAGAATTGTTTAAAAATGCTGGAAATGCCGTAACTGATTTTTTGGTCATATTTTTTAATGTACTTTTTGACAAAGGGATATTTCCTGATGACTGGACAGAGTCGATTATATTGCCATTATTCAAGGAAGGTGAAGTCAATGATCTAAGCAATTACAGTGGCATATCACTTTGTGATATAGGAAGTAAATTTATATAGTTCAATAATCAACCGTAGATTGCAAGAGTGGGTCGAACGTAATAATAGCACTGGCGAGTGGTAGGCAGGTTTTAAGAAAGGTTATTCAACTATCGACCAAATGTTTACCCTTTTAGCTATTGTACAGAAACAGTTTTCATTGAATCGCAAATTATACGTAGCCTTCATTGATTTCGAAAAGGCATTGATTCAGTCTCCAGAAAATTACTTTGGCCAGTACTTAAAAAGAATGGAATAAAGGGTAAGATACATCGATGTGTTAAGAGCATGTGTGATTGTGTAAAAGCAAGGGTTAGATGTGGTGGAAATTTTTACAGACTATATAATGTGCACAAAAGGGTGTGAAACAAGGGGATGCCTGTAGTCCTGTTTTGTTTTCCCTATCTATCAACGAATTAGCGCAAGAAATAATAGAGAACGGAAGACATGGTGCAACCCTGTTTCCAGATACTGTTGAACTTCATTTTGTTATTGGCAGATGATGTAGCTTTATGTCATAAACCACAGTTGGCCTCCAGACCCAGTCGAACAATTTATGTAATGTAGCATCTAGACTCCAACTTAAGGTGAATATGAGAAAGAGAGCAATATTGTTGTATTTAGAAAAGGCGGTTACCTTACAGCAAGACGAGGTGGCCGTTCAACAGGGAACAAATGGATGTTGTTAATTGTTATAAATACCTCGGTATTATTTTTTCTACCCAGCTCAGTTTTGTGGCTGCTTGTAAAGATCTCGCTAGCAGGTCAAGAAATGCATTACTATTTATTCTGCAACGATTGTACAAATTTAATGATAATTCACTTAAAGTAATGTTAAAATTTTTTGATACTCAGGTACAACCCATTGCTCTCTATGGTGCTAAATTGTGGGGACTAGATACGACAACTGTTCATATCGAAAAGGTTCATTTGTATGCTCTTAAAAGGTTTTAAGGAATCCATATAAAAACACCCAACGAGTTAGTTTATGGAGATACCGGACATTGTCCTATTCATATCAATTCACGTGTGCAATGTGTTAGATACTGGCTAAAGATACTATGGATGACTGATAACAGGTTACCCTTGAAAGCTTATAAAATGTCATTTTGATTGGATTGACGTGGTAAGACTACATGGGCGTCAAGTGTTCGTAAGATACTATTTAAAAAATGCTTTGGATGTGTATGGGTGAACCAGGGTGTGGAAAATGTAAAACACTTTTTGCAAGTATTTCGTCAGAGACTCATAGATAACAGGTGGCAGTACTGGCATGAATATATTCAGGAAAGTGATAGGTTTTCATGGCACAGAACGTTTAAATCATCTAATGATTGCGAAATGTATCTTCCACTTGATATTGACAGACAGATTAAAAATTACATGACGAAGTTTAGATTTGGTGTGTCAGACATAGCAGTGCATTAATTTCTGACAGCAGTTTGATATGCCCACTCTGTCAAAAGGCAAACGATGATGAAGTACACTTTTTGTTCATCTGCCCTGTTCTCAGTGACTTTCAGCAGGAATACATTCCAGTCAAAATATTATATAAAACTCATATCAGTTTCGTGTCGTTCTACTAATGGTGAATAAAAATGAAATTATTGTGAGGAATTTGTGCATATATTTGTATAGAGCTGTTAAGAGGCGAGTTGTTATGTTTACCTAATAAGTGTATGAAGGCGCCGATGTTGTATGAATACCACTTCATTAGAATGCCGTTAATACCTGAGTCAGTAGATTGTACTTCATGCGCTGGTATAAACAGATTGTACTTCATGCATTTTCGTGTTATGTTATTGTTGTTGTTACACGCACCATGCTTTGTTTTGAGAATAGCCCCCCCCCCCCCCCCTTCAGAAGGGGCTGTGGCCTATCCTGAATAAAATGTCATTTAATTTCATTTCATTCATTTCATTTCTCTCTGCCTGTCTGTCTGTATGTCTGTCTGTCTGTCTCTCTTTGTTTGTCTAGCTGTATGTCTGTGTGTGAGCGTGACCACACATGCAGGCGGGAGAATGTGTGTGCGTGTTTTTTTTTTTTTTTTTTTTTGCGCGCGTGTGTGTGTGAGTGAGTGCGCGTGCGTGCGTGCGTGCGAAATGAAATGTGCATAGAAAACTTGACATTGAGTTTGTGGTTATCTGTAGCATTTTACTAACTTTGGCCTTTGGTGAAGAGCACGCCTGGCTGAGAGTCCGTCTTACACACACACACACACACACACACACACACACACACACACACACACACACACAGGCGCGCGCTCAGACACGCACACATACGCACGCACGCACAGACAGACAGACATATAGGGACACAAGCAGACAGAGAGAAAAGCAGTCAGAGACAGAAACAGAGACAGAGAAGGACAGAGAGAGACAGTTAGCTTTTCCTTAGTATTTCTATGCAGCTTTGTTCACATGTCAAATCTGTGTAGGTACACAGACACTTTACAGTGGGAGAGCGGCGCTGTGGTTTTTTATCTGCCTGGAAAGAAAAAATGGCAGAAAAACCACATTGGTGAATGTGTCTATTGGGACTCCAGGTATGCCCGGTTCTATGGTATGTTCTGTTTCGCGGAGATGGGTAGCTTTGTATGTGAAGTCCCTTCGCTCTCAGATCGTCACCACATCAGCACATCTGTCGACCTTCCCTTTCCGAGCAGCACGACCACGTCAGCAGCTCACCTTGAGGTATGCCCCATGAAGCACCTGACTCACGATTTCCTGGCCTGTGATGGGAAAGTCGATGCAGGGAACTAGAGAACTCTGAGACATTGTACAGAGCGATCTGCAGTATGAACCAGGGGCTGAAACAGCCGTACTTTTATTGTGACACGTCTGGGAAGTTCGTGCCTTACAGTCTGGTGTGTGATTTTCAAAAGGACTGTTTGATGGACGTGATGAAGACTTCTGTGAGCATCCTGCCTGCAAGGCACCGACAAGACACTGTGGACAGGGACAGGTTCATGCCTTTATGTTTCTGAGAACCTCTTTTTCTGTCTCATTCTGCATATTAATCAAACTGCATCTAAAACTGCAGCAACCCATCTTTATGATTCTTATTCTTTCAACTTCGATCTTCCTCTGTGTTTTCGTCTCCCGGTTTGGCCTGTAATTTTAGCAATTGACAGGATCCAACAACACAGTCCCTGTTTATTATTGATTACCTCCATGCAAGGCTCCTGATCAAAACATTGAACGAATGAATCATGGAGTAATAATACATGTAACGAAAGCACTGGCGTGGACGGAAACATGCTGTTATTTAATAAACTTGATTTAATGGCGTTCTGCAGAAATGATGGAAATGTTCACACATTTTCATCAGTCTGTGTAGAAATGATTTATCCAGCCATGCACTCTTGTTATGTGCAGTCACTGAACTCTCTGCAGTCATTGCCTGGAAACCTATTCTAGTTTCCTGTGTAGGATATGTTTCAAACATATCAGTTCAGTTCAGTGGTTTATTTAATGTCTTTTCATCGCCAGATGATATTAGACACTGTTTCAAACATATCATTGCTCACAAGAGCCATTTCATATTTTCAATTCATAAAGTCCCACCTAAAATATACTTTGATTAAATAGATCTGTAAAACGGCATAAGAGCTATCCGAAATCAGTAAGTGATACATTTCAATGTGTACTGTAATGTTGTCTTTTAATGTATCGTCGAATGATCCAATACCTTTGGAATCGCTCTGTTTCATTAGTTTCGTAAGATATGTAATGTTTTCATTGAACCTTTTTTACAGATGTCTTGCTATCCTAGTCTTCCCTGTCCTACAGTGAATGGGAGCAAGGGCCCTACAATCTTTTATTTTTCATCCCATCTTCTGTGCCTCCTCTGTGGCACTGCACCCAAGCCACTCATCCTGACCCCTCTTCCATAACCCACCACCCTGCCCGTTCCGCCACAGCCCCAGCACCAGCAGTCTGATGGGAGCAGTACATGTCCCGGCGCCATGAGGCCTACCGCTAGAGAAGACGCAGCACCCGTGCCAAAGTCACTTCAGTGGTGTTCTGTGGTGCTCTGTTCTGATCCAGCAGTGCATGACACCACCTACTAAGCCCCCTACTGACGACAATAATTGCTTTGTCGCTGAGCCAGCGTGTGTGAGCTCTCCCTCCTGAGAGCACCATCATGTTCGACCAACGATACTCCCCCATGAACGTGCCGATACTAGCGACCCATACGAAATCAAACCAAGACCATAGGTGTGGAAAGGCAATCAGAACTAATGTCACCATGGCATCTGCTAGAAGCACACTTTATTGTGTACATTTCATTTAATCGATTTATACTTTTTGCAACAGTAATGTAATTTTGATATCGATAATATTTGCTTTTTAGAGCTTCCCACATATACAACGGTGCATTGATTTATGTCATGCATTGACATGGACCATTTGTTTCGTGTCAAAATGTTTATTTCCCACACTTGCTCTGCCTCATTTATGTATTAAGAAAAGAACAACGATTACCGCCATGTTCCTTTCCTTGTACAATGCACCGGAAACGCTTTGACGACCATATGAAATAATTCTGGGCCAATACATTCTGTAACAAAAAGACAACGTGTTTGAAGTGCAAGCTTCTCGGCTTCTCGATTATAATGAATGAACAAAGTCATCTATTGCTTCGAGTGCAACAAAAAATGACAATCGACGTATAAATAATCTCATATTCACCCCAGCATTCAGTTAGGTTGGAGAAAGGTGGCCAGATCTGGTTTCAAGCTGTAGATATTGGCTGACCTTCGTGGCTATGTGTCTTAATTCAAAGCATATGCTGCAGTCAAAGTGGACAGGAAACAAATGTGTCGCTCAAGGTGGACAGTGACGCAGCTGTCTAATTTTGGATGTCACAATGGCCATGGACTTGACTTCCGAGCTGCAAGATTACCCATATCTTCTCACTTTTGACAACGATTTTACACCATACAGTTGGTGATCAGTCTGGCAGCTGTCAGGACAGATGCTCAGGAACCGTACAAAAAGGAAAATAGAATTTAACAATTGTCCCAACAGGAATGCCAAAGAGTTAGCAAAAGTTCCATGAGCTATTTTCTTTTTCTTTCTTTTTTTTTACCCTTGCAGTTTGCTGATTATGAAGTGAAATGTCAACGCTGTGACTCTGGCCATAAACTGCATCAAAGTCATGTCCATAGGGCAGGCTCGTTGGTAGTCAAATAATAGTGACAATTCATACATATTCAAGAGCCAAATATACGCCAACAAAAGGAATTTAATGTACACAAGCAGGTAATGGCGGCCTTTCTAATGTAATACCACTGACCTGTTTGTGCAAAACGAGGGATTCTTGTTTCAGAAGGACATCCGGATACATCACCAGATCTTCTCGGAATCTGGCGACTTGTGAAGGTGTATTGATGCAACAACGAGCAAGACCAGAACAGCCTTTGCATTATGTTGATTAGGTGCTCAACAATATCAGATTTGTTGGCATTGGCCACCTCTCCGAAGACTTCAGCGCTAAGAAAAGAGATGTGCTTTGTGCCACAGAAACACCAAAGAGACCTGCAGACAGTGGGAATTCAGACTGCTTCAACCAGTATCAGAACTTCATACATTTGTTTCATGCCACGCTTGGAAGACTTACATATCCTAGACCCACAGATTTTTTTAAAATGGTTTCCAGCTAACTGGCACGCCACGATATTTAACGAGCCAGTTTTGGGGGAAAGAATTTTTTTTCATTCTGATTTGCTTACACTTTTGATTTGGTGTTGTTTTTGTTGTTGCTGTTGTTGTTGTGTGGTGATGGTGGTGGTGGTGGTGGTGGTGGTGGTGGTGATGGTGGTGTTACAATGTCTTTTCTTTTACTTGTCTGACTTGCGAGTTCCTTCGACTTCCAAACCAAATAGCTGGCGTTTACCTTGCATTTGAAAGCAATTCGGATTTTCTGCCAAGCACGTTGATTATGCTTGATGTTTGTTCGAACGAATGTTTCATCCGTGTTTAATCAGATTTCTGTGTCATCCGTGTACGAGACATTTTAAGCTCAGTTTGATTAACTGCAGTTCCTTTGATGTTGGCATTTCATCGAATTATATTCTGGCAAGGATTTCAATACCAAGTGTTAATGAATAAGTTGATACTGTATCCGCCTGCACTCATCCCCGTTTCGCACTAAATCATGAAGGGAATTGCCCGTTTACTGTTACTGCATATTTTCTATTCTCGTCCAAAGTGGACAGCCGTCAATGTGTATCAAAGCTGAAGCAAAAAGACTTAAGATTGTTACCTGATTGATTGATTAATTGATAAAGGTTTTTTTTTTTCATTTTCAAAATGACGTGACTACAGGCGGAAATCGAAATAAAAACGTAAAAGAAAACGTACTTTTCCGTCAGACGAAAGGGACAAACAATTTACAAGACAAAGTTTTTCATACAAATGCTTGAATTCAGTTCTTATTTCACTTTGGTCGTAAACTTCTCTTGTCTAAACTTTGCTTTGTCATTTGCTTACTGATATAATTTCATTTTATGAGGCCACGGATTTTTTTAATATACTTTTTGTCACCTGGTGAATGACTGATTGTTTCTATATCGGTAAGATCTGTATAGGAAGTTTTGAATTGTATGTATAACATCCGTTTTTGCGGTCTTTTGTTCAGTGTGTACATCGGTCCCAAATTCTGTAATGGGTACATGGACTGCATGACACATTTGGACGAGTCATCTTGTCGGGGCGGCCATTATTTTCTTTCTGAAATACCTCCCCCTGCAGTGATTAACTTTAGTAGGTTTGGAACGCTTTCCATAAGCCGTCTACCAGAAAACAAAGGACCGTGCCCAGCCACTCATTTTCAGTGTCACGATGGTGGCTATTGTCTCCTGTGTATGCCAGGTGTAATGACATGATCGACTGTCCAGGCCATGAGGATGAACTTGACTGTAACAGCTACATGACGTGTCCCAGGGTTTTACCGATGTCGTGGCAGGAAGAAAACACTTTGTGTGCATGTGAATCACATATGTGATGGAAATCCGCAATGCCCACTGCATGACGATGAACTGGCGTGCAACATTGCTTGTCCTGAATCGTGTATTTGTTCTGGTTTGGATTTCTCCTGTAACTACACTTTTCTTACCAGTTCCTTCCCACAGCTAAGGTTTCTTGAAGCCTCAGGTAGCGGAATGCGTTTGAATGACGTCATTCATAACACTATGCTGATCCACCTGGGCGTACAGGCATGTGGACTGAGAAAAGTAACGAGAGTTCGTTTACCTAATCTTCACAGTTTGGATTTAAGTGAAAATTTCTTTCATTCTGTCAACTTCAGTCATTTTGCAGGAATGCCCAAACTTCGGATATTAAGTTTGGCAGGTAATCCTCTGTCTGGTAGCATTTCTTATGTGGAAAACCAGTCTGCTCGTCCATCACTAATGATTTTAAATATTTCCCATATACAAACAGATTATCTGAACCTGAGCGCGTTGTCAGCTCTTACGCCAAATCTACACGAGCTAGATTTGTCATGGAGCAAAATAAAGATACTGAGGGAACAAGGTGTGTTTCGTCACATTAGAGTTTTGAATTTACAGGGTTGTCCTATTACTCATTTCACTCCTGATTTTATGAAACACATGACAAATCTCATATCTGTTTTTGCGGATAACTTTAAATTATGTTGTTCTGTTGTGTTACCGGACAATTTCGAGGCAAATGTTTGGCCCCCTCGGATGAAATCTCATCATGTAATGACTTGTTGAAGTCCATTGCCTACAGATGTGTACTTGTGGTATTTGCTGTGCTCGCTGTTTTTGGAAACTTTGGTGGTTTTGTCTATCGTGCCTATTTGTGGTCACAGAGCAATAAAACTGGTTTTGCTATATTCGTTCTTCATTTGTGTATATCTGACTTTTTAATGGGCATGTATTTAGTCTTTGTTGGTGTGGCAGACAAGATTTATGCTGGTAGTTACATTTGGAATGAAACTACATGGAAGAGGAGTTCAGCCTGTAGCATTGCAGGGTTTTTATCCTTGTTATCATCTGAGGTATCAGCATTCCTAATCTGTTTCATCACTTTGGATCGTTTCCTTGTTCTTCGTTTTCCTTTCAGTACAATCCGGTTTGGAGTCAGATCAGCTCACACAGCCTGTATTATGATATGGACACTGGGACTTACTCTGGCAATGGTGCCTCTGCTGCCTGTGACTTCACACTGGGAGTTTTTTCACCAGACAGGCATTTGTATCCCACTGCCTGTCACTAGAGCTGACTTTCCTGGTCACACTTACTCGTTCAGTATTATGATCGTCTGCAACTTGATCCTTTTTCTCACGATTGGTGTGGGTCAGAGTTTCTTATTTACTGGTCAGTGAGGAGCAACACTACATCCAGCCAGCTCACAACGACCAAAGCCATAGGCACTGAGGATATTCAGTCCAAGCAAGCAACTATAGCCATGCGCCTCCTCACTGTTGCCGTGTCTGATTTTCTCTGCTGGTTTCCTATCGGTCTGTGTGGGGTCCTGGCTGCCAGCGGTGTCGTCATACCAGGGGAGGTCAACGTCGGAATGGCCATTTTTGTGTTGCCACTCAACTCAGCACTCAACCCATTCCTCTACACCATGAACATCATACTGGAGAAACGGCGCAAAGCACGAGAACTCCGTTTTCTAGAATCCGTTGCTCAGCAAGACAAGACACTTGATGCATTTTAGAAAATGAACAAAACAAAACCAAACATAAAATGTAATGCATACTAAAACAATTACTTCGGAGAGTGTGTTCGAGTGAACGATTCATGGAATGCAGACAGTTGTGTCTGTATGATGGTTGCTGGTCAATTCTGCCTGTTCTCATACATTGTCTCAGTTACGATCATTATTGAAGGCAGCCTCTAAAGCGTGCATAAACAGAACCTATGTGGTTTTCAGTCGCATTTATTTATAGTCAGTAACGGCATTAACCTTTAGCCTACGGCACACACACCTCCATGCGCTGCTCAAAGCTCCGCTGCCTATGGCTTGCATGGTACGGACGCACAAGTCCGTGCATTCTTATTCGAAAAATTCTACTATTCAAACTGTAACGGTCTAAGAGAAGTAACTCCCGCCAGAAGTTAGTAGAGGGTTCCTGGTACCTTGACATACCCTAGTTCTTAAGTTCAACCAAGTTCACCTTCGCTATCTGCGGCTGAGACAAAGAACCCCTTGCTGGGTTTTTTTTTTTCGACTTGGAACTGACCGCATTTCTGGCACCAGCCTTTCGTCTGCTAGAGTCTAGTAAAAATGCCAGCTCAGCGCCACTACTGTTTCAATGTATTCAAGGCAGTTCCGATATCGAGGGAGAGTCGATCAACAGTGGAGATGATAACGAAGGTGAGGAACGTCTATTTGAAGATGTTCTTGATTACAATGACAAAGCAACCGATTCGACTGATTCAGTAACACGCACACAGGCGCTTGACTCGCAAAATCTCTCTAGCCCAAATTCTGTGCAATTGTTTAAAAATGGATAGTAACTGATAGCAAAAAGTATCATAACCATAACTTCATTAGGTGCAGGCTTTTTGTATCAATTTGTCTGCTTGCCATTACTAAACATTGTTCGTCAAACTCTGCACTTGCTTTTATTTCTGTGTTTTGGTTACTTCATTTATATTATCCGTGCGTTGTCTCAATGCAGGATCGCTTAGAGTTTTGAAAGTACATTCATCTAAAAGTCCTTGATTTCTTCTTTTCGGAGATACCAAACATAATGTTAACACGGACCAAACATAACACGTACAACAAATTCCAAAAATGCCAAAATCACTACGTACATGGGGGTTTTACGTGAGTGGCTGTGTGCGGGAGGGGGAAAGACTCATGCTGCACGCATACGCAGGGATAATGTTAACCCAATATATATTCACTATTTATCACACAGTCCCACTGCACAGATGCTGCCTATGTGCTTACACACATGAAAATGCATGTACTCTCAAGGTGACAGTTCCGGCTGTTTTAAACTAATCATCAAACTGCACCAAGATTTTATGAAAACAAACACACACAAAAACGACAACAATCCCGTTGGAAAGAGAATACAGCCTCTTGTGTGACCGATTACCGTTCTGCAGTTAAAGTGTTAGTTATCGTAACAAAACCCCAGAGCTTCTAGGTGTGTTTACTCTGATAGAAAGGTTGTTGATTGACAATGCTCTTATGGGCCAAACATTTGTAATAACATCTGGAATAGTTAAGGTAGGGGAGGAAATGGAAATCAATACTGCAAATGGATCAGAAGGGGGAAGAATGAAATACAGTTTTTGGCCAGGGAGAATTGCTTTTAGAGAACCAAACTATCCCGATTTATCATTATTTGTCTTCTTTCCGCTGTTCCGTCACTACACATTTTTGTATGTCATCGTCCATATTCTTACAGTAGCATTATCCCCAAGCCGCTCTTCCAGAACCCCACCCTGCCTTTTCCTGTTTGCAGCCTCGGCGCTGGCAGTCCTCAGTGACCAGTCAATGTTGATTTGTCCTGAGGCAACCCACCAGGGGAGACGCTGCTGCCGAGTCATTTCAATAGTGTTC
>JADBJO010008365.1:0-7500 GCA_016801955.1 Conus betulinus | reverse complement strand
TTCGTTTCCTCATTATTTACTTATTTATTATTGTTCTTTGAGGACTACCCCTAAGATTTTTTTTATCTGCATCTATACCATGATTGTCCTACAGAATTTGGTATTGTTGGCATTGTATTTACCTGCCCCTCTCCTTCCCCAACCCCTGCCCCCGACCCCTTCTTCCCTCATGTCCCCTCCTCCCACCAGCTTCTCACCTCCCATCCACCCCCTTTACTCCTCCTCCCTGTGCCTCCTCCCCCTGTTGTTGCACAGCAAATTACCTTTCCGGTTTGCGTATATCATGAAAACATTATCCCCACAAACAAGTCCACCGTAGTTCCGCTTCCAGCTCTCTGCGTCATTACCATTCGTGAAACAGTGGTCGGGAACTGGTCCTCACGTGCAGCTAGTGATGACGTGGCTCCTCTCAACGCCGAGTGAACTGCTAGGTTACGATGTCTGGGGAACGGACAGATAACAGGGGTTCAGTTGCACTTTGACAAGACAATCAGGTCTACAGGAGCGTCCGTAGGTCTTGTGATTTTACAGGTCTCTCCACACACACACACACACACACACACACGTACGCACACAGACGCACGCGCGCGCGCACACACACACACACACACACACACACATAAACGCACACACAGACACACACACACACACACACACACACACACACATGGTAGAACAAAACACACGGTAGAAGATACGCTCGCGCGCGCTCACGCACGCACACAACACATACACATGGTAGAAACACACACGCACACACACACACGCACACACACACACACACACACACACACACACACACACGGACGCCCGCACGCACATGTCCGCATACTCAAACAAGATTCAATGTTAGAAAAAATTCACCTTTCACCTCTGTTCGGGTTTTGGCGAATAGGGTGCAGTGAGACGTTTTAGCAGTTTCAATTTCAGCTTCAAGGAGGCGCACTGCGTGTGGATAGTCCATATACGCTACACCACATCCGCTAAGTTTTGAGACCACACAACGCATGATTTTAAAGTTGATGGATAAATGAATTAACAAACTAAGATGAGAGAATTGAACAGAGGGGTCTCGTAAGGAGAGATACGAAGGAGGGCCAGATCGTGGACTACAACCCAACATTGCAGATGTCAGACAGACACAGCAGGACAGACAGACAGTGTGTGTTTGATGTGTTCCTGGTCAGACTAGGACGACACACCACACACTCACCACCCACCACACACCACCACCACCAGCGACCAATCAACCTATCTACCAAAGAAACAAACAAACAGGACACTCCTAAAACTGCATGTGTGTGTGTGTGTGTGGTTTGTGTGTGTGTGTGGTGTGTGTGTGGACATAGTGTGTGTGTGTTGTGTGTGTTTGTGTGTGTGTTGGTGTCTGGTTCCTGTCTGTGATCGGGATCCCGTGTGTGAATGTGAACGCTGTGTACGTTGAATACCCAGGGATGCAAGCGTCCGTTGGTGTAATCGCAGAGCAAAAGTCACACACAAAGCTAAATGCCTCAGAAAAAAGGAATATCACATGCAACTCTATTTAGTATCTGTATTACATACATCACGAGCGTTAACTTTGATTTAACTTTGGTGACGATTCAGAAATGAAATATGTATGTCAGGGAGTCAGATGAACTTTAAGATATCGGATGGAGAAGGAGAGAAGGAAAGACAGACAAACAGGTTGGGATGGTGTGTGTGTGTGTGTGTGTGTGTGTAGACAGAAGGAGAGGTAGGGTGGATAGGACGGGTGAGGGTACTGATAACAGAGGCTGACACTTGCACAATCATGTTGAGCTTTGTTGATCGACTAAGCACTTGTGGTCTGAAGTCCTGATAATTTGACATTGCCGCCTGATCATCAAGATAGCATGCCTAACGGAGTGAAGTGAGGGGACCTGATGAAAAGCTGTACTGCGCCACCAAGGACGACAAACTCTACCAAGATGCGGCAGAATATCCTATTTTATGACTGGTGCTCAGGGATTCAAACGTGTCGCCTTCCGAACGTGAAACTCTGAATACCGACCAGGATGATCAGTCTGTCACCCTTTGCTGGTTGGTTGACAGGTTGGTTGGCTGGCTGGTTGACCGGTTGGCTGGCTGGTTGACCAGTTGGCTGGCTGGTTTGGTTGGCTGGTTGGTTGGCTGGTTGGTTGGCTGGTTGGTGGGCTGGTTGGTTGACCAGTTGGTTGGCTGGTTGGCTGGCTGGTTGGTTAGCTGGCTGGTTGACCAGTTGGTTGGCTGGTTGGCTGGCTGGTTGGTTGGCTGGTTGGTTGGTTGGCTGGCTGGATTCAGTTTTTAATGTTCCATCACGCGCATGTAATTTGAGAATGAGAATAAAACCCATTTATCTTGATATGATATCACCGACATAAAAAGAAACCCACAAACACAAGGAGTTGGTGGTGTGATAACACGGACAGCGTGTGGGAGACCGATGAAAGTTGAAGAGAGAGAGAGAGACGAGAGAGAGAGATGAGAGAGAGAAGATGAGATCGAGAGAGAGAGATGAGAGGAGAGAGAGAGAGAGAGAGAGAGAGACAGACAGACAGAACAGACAGTGAGAGACCAGAGAGAGAGAGAGAGAGAGAGAGAGAGAGAGAAAATGATTGATGAGCGAATGATTTATTCAGTACAACGCATGGCCTTTTCTAAAACGGACACACTATCAAGCAAAAGAGTCATACATATGAGCAGAAAAAGTGTAAGGAAGCTAAATAAGCAAACAATAGCACACTGGCAACTGCACAGAGAGAGCTCAGGCCTTTTGCTAGGTTGTCTGTGGCTTTCGTCCAGAAGTGATAGTATGCCCTTGAATTGTTTATATCAAAGAAAACAACCATAAAAACGTTCTTTTAAGCCATTTTGTTCTTGTCTTTTTTTCAGATTGATGTGCTTACGGCAAATCAAAATGAAGTAAAACTGTGTGTGCGTGTGCGTGTGCGTTTGCGTGTGTGTGTGTGTGGTGTGTGTGTGTGTGTGTGTGTGTGTGTGTGTGTGTGTGTGTGTGTGTGAGAGAGAGAGAGAGAGAGAGAGAGGAGAGAGAGAGAGAGAGAGGGGAGGACATTGGGATACATGAAGTTTACAAGATGAACAAAAGAAAAATCTGTCATTGAAGCATGCAGAGGATGGTGAGAGTGCAGCCAAAGACAGCCATGGAAATGAAAATCATAACCACCTACATTCTTACATGCTGTGTTCAGGATATTTCCTCGCAAGTGGGGCCTCATTAAATCACCTTCCAAAATATGAGGAATGGAGACATTATAAAAAACAAATGCATTAATCAATCACAACCATGCTTTGTACATATTGAATCACAGAGCCAAATTGCACGCAGAGAACTGAGAGAAAGTTAATATTTTTTTCAGAGAAAAAGAGCTGTTTTGTGATAGCGTCATAATGTGTGTGTCTAAGAAACTGAGCTTTATTGTGACATTATCACAAATTACGCATACAACAAAGCTATAACACTGTTGTGATTCAGGTACGACAATCAGAGCTGCCGATAATATGGTTGCAGTTACTGTTGGAGAAAAAATTCTGTTTCGTGAGACCGTTGCACTTCATGTTTGAAGAATGAAACCGTTTTGTGATACTACTGTAATTCATGCCCGAGTGAAAAAAAAGCCGTTGTGTAACAGTGCGATAATTCAAATCGGAACGATAAAAGCCGTTTTTGACTTCACCATAATTCATATCTTAAGGGAAAAAAAAAAAAAAAAAGTCTTTTATGACATCACTACAATTCATGTCTAAACTGTGAATCTGTGTGACAAACACGTTATGAATTGTGTCTGAGAAACACAGCTACGTTACGACACTCTGTATTAGGTCTTGAGGAACAGACCTGTTATAGGACATGTGTCAGAGAAAGAGAACTATAATGTGATATTATCATATGTAAGAGAAACAGAGCTATTACGTGATGTTCTTCTGTATCTGAAAGACAGAGCCGTCGTATGACAGTCATGTGTTGGAGAAAAAGATGTGTGTAGTTGCTTCGATGATATAAACGAGAACCCAGGCTAAACATTGGAAGGAGTTCAGTCTGAAATAGCGTATTGGTGGTCATTTCAATGACAGGCATAAAATCAGGTGGGATGACATGAAAAAGTGGGGGTGGAAAGAAGTGCATTGTGGTTATTTCGATGACAAAAAATGAGATGTCAGCTTGGATAAAGAAAACAGCGGTGGTAAATGTAGCGCCTTGCCTTTGTGGTAGTTATATGACGGAAATCAGGTATGAGGTTGGAAAACAGAAAAAGAAAGGAGTTCGGAAGGAAGTAGAATACTGGTGGCTGTTTTGATAAGAGAAATGAGAAAACCGGTCAGATAACGGACAACATTTGGATGTGGGTCACATACTGGTGGTCGCCTCAATGAAAGAGACATGCTATCAAACTGGATAATGAAAAAGAACCAATGTCAATGAACCATATTTATTTCCTTTGCGTATTAATGCTGCTCTTGATGACAGAAGAAACGAGGGGCTCGACCTGGGGTCATGAAAGTAGTAGGGGTGGATAAGGGTGGAGAGTGCATTCAATGCTTTGTTGTCACCAACGTGACCCCGTCAAGTGCAGCGCTAATAAAGAGCTTACTATTGATTTCAGGTCGACGTGGTCCACGGGTGTTTTTCTTCCTCATTTGTTCTGCCATTCCCTTTTACCTCTCCTTTTCCCGTCCTGGTCTGCTGTTTTCCTTTCAGTTTTACAGTGTATTTTTCCCTGTCCTCCTCTGGACAAAAACTGTGGTTTGTGGCTGAGAAGGAAACGTTGGATATTTCCCTAGGAAAGTCCGCTTTTCGTTTTCTATTTGTTTTGGGGGCAATATTTCAAACTAATCCACAAGGACAGCTACGTCTTGTCAGCCTATCTATGAGGCTACAGTACAAAGCAGATGTTTATAACCAACAAAGTCAGGAGTTAAACGAACTAGTACAGAAACACATAACAGGGAAATAAATGAGTAATTAAACATCTTTAGAAAATTAAAGAACAGGGAGTTCACGGGACTAGAATTTAGCAGTGCTCTACTGGTTAGACGTAGTGTACATGGTTGTCTGTTGAGATGTTCGTGTGACCATTGCCACGTGCAGAATAAGCACGATTGAGGGAAAAAAATCGGTAATAAAAAAGGTAGATCTTTCAGAATTGAATACAGCTCAAGTGGTGTGTAGGTTGACATGACGAGCATGGAGGGTGTTTGGTGTTGCTGGTTTGTTGGTTATGAACATACTTTTAGCTCAAGATAACCAGACAGATCCCGTAAATACTTTTATTATCCCGTCAACCCCTTCCCACTCCTTGGAGGTGACACTAAATATTTTGTTGGTCAGTCAACATCTCCACATGCAACTGGAGACAGAAGTTTGTATTTTATTATCCTGTTAACAGTTCCCATTTTGGTGTTAGTAAAGATAAATGTGTTTGATTATCCTATTAACATCATCCCATTTCAGCCACCGTGGCGAAGTGGTTAGCGTCACGGACACCCAGCTGGGAGGTCGCGGGTTCGATTCCCATCAGAGTCATGTGGGATTTTTCTGCCTCGACTGGCTTCTACCCAGAGCTGGGTTGGCTACGGGCTCAGTTGGGAAGACTGGGACCACACAGTCGAGTTTCATCCACTTAATGGATGCGTCTCTGAGAGTGTGCTCAAATTTCCTGACCAACACTGCAGGTGTCTGTATCTCTCGGGCCTGATTGACACCGGGATATATATCATGAAAGGAAGCATAGAGTACAGCCCTGTCAGGCGTCTCAGACCGGAAATGGAAATCCGCAGCATAATCTTTATCATTCTCATTCTCATCGATCAGCATAAAAAAGTCTCAAATTCTGTGGCTCTTCATGCCCTGCGTCTCATGGCGACCTCAGTTTCGATGTCCTCTCCATGTCTGTGGCCTTTGGTTTGGTTTTGTTGGGTTCACCGGTAATATCGGGGAGTCCAAGGGGGCTGTCGTTGGACGGATGCGGTGACGCCACTAAGGAGGGAAAGATCACTTTCGCCGGCTGCGCAACTAAGAAAATACGTCGTCAGTAGGGGGCTTAGTAGGTGGTGTCCGGCATATGTTGGATCAAACAGGCGCCACTGAATACCACCGAAGTGACTCGGCAGCAGTGCAGTGTCCTCCTCCGGTGGGTTGCCGGGGGTTGATTTGACATTAACTGCTCACCTGTGGATTGCCGGTGCCGGGGCTGCAGCTGGACTGACGGGCTGTGGTCATGCACTGGGTGTCGGAATGAACGGCGTGGGTGCACTGCCACTGAGGATGGTACCGAAGTAGGGGCAGCAAAAAATAAATTAAAATAAAATCACAATTCAACCCCATTCCGGTTAAGTGAAAATCAAATATTTTTACTGTTCTGTTATCCTCTTAATTCCGCGGTGGTGGAGTAAAGTTTTTCATTAATATCCTTTCACCTCGACGGGAGGTAAATTCTCAGTCAGTGGTCGCTAGCGCTCTGAACTCGCTTCTAAAGGGGGTTTTTTTCCAATTCCCTTTCAGCAACGGAGCACCACCTCCACCCAGCTAGATAATGGACACAATAACAAACAGCCAATTGACAGTAATAGGCATAACAATAAACAACAAACGACGACGATGACAACAACAACAAACGATACTCTTTACTACTACTACGCTGCTGTTGCTGACTAACATTACAAATTCTAATACTACTATTCCTCCTCCCTCCTCCTCCACTACATATATCGTAGTACTACCCACTACTTTAATACTACTACTACTGCGGAATGTGAGGACTGTTTGCGGATATTTCTATGGTACAATGACGAAGTAAAAGACTGCCACCTGGAAGGTGAGGCCAGGGACCCAGAGAAGCAAACTGTCCCTCAACTGCCGAACAAAACCCAGCGGGAAGGCAATCCTGCACCGTCTTTGCAAATCCTGCGCTGGTGTTCACCACAGGTCAGGCACAGGCCGGACAGAGCGTTCCATTAAAGAATGACAAGGGACACAATTGATCCATAGCAGATGCGGTTATGTATATAGCCATGGAAGTTTGACACAAACGAACCTCCACGGGAGCGTTCCATGGTGCACAAAATCCTCATGTTTAATGACAGCAGGCCAAACTGTGGCAAGGCGCCACTGGTCTTTTTTACTGATGCATCACACAGCCTCACTCGTTGTGGTTGCTGTGCAGACAGGTGGAGACAGGACAACTACAGACAACAGCCAAGCTTTTTGCCATGAGGTCTACGTGCCCTCTGAATAAAATCCCGGGTTACAGGTTTTTCCCCTTGTCGACAGAACTCCCTGCGGTAAATGGGCTTTTTCACACCGTCACTTGGTCTCTTTTTTCTCAGAGTCGACGAAAGGGAGACAAGAAAAGAGACAAACAAAGGGGCGGGTGTGACCCGGAGAAGTACTGTCATCAACTGCTGCAATAAACCGGGTGGAACAATCCTTGCACCACCCTACGGAAACCTACCCTGTGTTAAACAGGGTGCAGGTAAGCACTT
>JADBJO010008364.1:145932-160835 GCA_016801955.1 Conus betulinus | reverse complement strand
GTATGTTATCCGTGCGCGCGCGTGTATGTGTATAAGTGTGTGTGTGTGTGTGTGTGTGGTGTGTGTGTGTGGTGTGTGTGTGTGTGTGTGTGTGTGTGTGTGTGAAGTCAAGTCAAGTCAAAATCATCTTTATTGGGGGTTAAAGAATAAGCTTTCCAGCCTTTTTGTTACATCCTGCCCTCATAAACAAGAAAGAAACTATTTGAACATATAACACACAAGCTCAAAACACATTTTAAAAGCACACAATTTCGTTCATGAAAATACACAACTCTCATATGATATCTGAAACAATAACGAAACCATTGTTGGAACTTTAAGTTCAAGCACAACGAGAGAGAGAGACAGAGAGAGAGAGGGAGGAGAGAGAGAGAGAGAGAGAGGCAGACAGACACCGACAGACAGACAAAGAGACACACACACAGAGAGCGAGAGCGAGCGAGCGAGCGAGCGAGAGAGAGAGAGAGAGAGAGAGAGAGAGAGAGAGAGAGAGAGAGAGAGAGATATAAGGGATTGTATTAATGGAAATGACTTCGATTGATGCGCAGAGTTTCTATCAAAATAATGAAAATATAGGTGACTAAATAAATGAATTAACTAATTAACCAAACAAATAAACAACTGTAAATGAAACAAAAGAAAAAGCAGTCAAAAGTAAATCTACAATGCCCAATAGACAGGAACCTTAGTTAATTAATAACTTTAACACAAGAAAACAGAAAGGAAAAGAAAAACAAAGAAAGAAAAAAAGAAAAGAAAGATAGAAAGGTAGAAACGTAGATGAACTCATAGATACGTAGACAGATAGATAGATAGATAGATAGAGGGAGAGAGAGAGAGAGAGAGAGAGAGAGAGAGAGAGAGAGAGAGAGAGAGAGAGAGAGAGACAGACAGACAGACAGACAGACAGACAGACAAACAGACAGATGTATAGATAGACAGACAGATACGTAGATAGATAGATCGATAGATAGTTAAGTATACAGACAGATAGATAGACAGATAGGTAGATAGACAGACAGAGAGATAGACAGAGAGACAGAGGGACAGACAGGCAGGCAGGCAGGCGGGCAGGCAGACAGACAGATAAAAGGTTGAGACGCACAGAGAGCGAAAAAAGAGCTTGTCACATCCCTCCTTCTCAAGCGTCTCTCTCTCTCTCTCTCTCTCTCTCTCTCTCTCTCTCTCTCTCTCTCTCTCTCTCTCTCTCTCTCTCTCTCTCTCTCTCTCTCTCTCTCTCTCAAGCAAAGATGACATCCGTTGATAAACCAAAAAACTCTCTTGTCAATCAAAAACAAAAGAACATTTGGACAATCTGTCTTGATTTCTTTTATATAAGACATGAATTTATTTCGAAAAAGACATAGTATGCCGCTTGACATTCTCTCCTTTTCTGGTAAATTTAATGGCAGGTTTAGAAAAGACAGTATAACCTGGGAATGTAACGTATTGAAGATTATCTACAAAAGTTTCAGCTAGACAAATGACATCAAAATCAGTCAAATAGGACATGGAATCTCTGTTTCGTATTTTAGACATAAGTCCACTTACATTCCAATGTATGAATGAAAAACAAACCTCACATTTTCTAAAGACTTCACTAACTTCAATATCAACAGTATTACCATTCATACATTCCTTTCCATTTTGAGATCTTAATCTTTGATTCATCTCTTGTTTCTTTGACAAACTATCTTCACCACTCACACCTTTCTCTTTACGATCTTCTTTGTTTTGAAATGCCCCCTCATTACATCCACCAATGTTTACATCCATCGGCAAAGTATGTTTCAATTCCTGAAATGGTTTGTCGACAACCTTGTTTTCGTCCATGCAATTCGTTCGGTAATCTGACAAGTCTGTTTCACAATCATCTGTACAAATATCATGACATTTAACATGAAAAACATTTGAACTTAGAAGATTATTTTCAAACTCTTCGTTGTTTACAACCACCTCCCCCCTTCCGTGCCCCATAAAGAATCCAGTGTTTATACCACTGACCGGTTCATCGCTCACTGCGCTCGTGCCTTCGGCCTCCGTAAAAGCCGCGTGTTTTGCACGGTAGTCACGACTCCACCTTACCTGAGCTACCGGTGTCAATCTGGGCAGGCCACCCCCCTATTCAACCTCCCTCTAGTTTTGCCCATCATCAAGAAAAAACTTTTTCCCCTCTGTGAGAAGATGGTCAAAAATCATCGTGGCCCGCTTGTTTTCAGTTCTGGCTTTTTTCAGATGTGGAGAGAGAGTCTTTCGTATATTTCTTACCCGAAGGGAAAAGTCTTCTCCAACAAACACATCACTACCCTTCAGCTTATTTTTAGCTTTAAGTATTTTTTCTCCTTATCTTTGTAGAAGGTCCAGCGAGCGATGATTGGCGAGTTATGCTTAACGTTTAGGCGATGAACTTGATCAAACTGGAAGTCGCCGGTCAGATCGAGTTTGTTTGCGATCACACCGCTGAAAAGTCCTTCACAGTCTGTCTGGGTCTCATTCTCTTTACGAGGGAGTCCATAGAAGATCAGATTATTCCTCTTTGAGCGCCCTCCAGATCGTCGGCCTTTCGTTCTGTGTCCAGCATCCGCCTCTTCAGCTCATCATTTTCCCGTCGTAGGTCATCCACTTCATTCTTCAAGGACTTCACCTCTTCCTGAAGTGCAGAGTGAGCATCCCGGATGTCCTTCACATCGTCTTTAATGTCACTTACATCTTCCTTCATGTTCTTAATGTCTTCATTCATGTTGTCAAATTTGGAATTCAACGTCTGTAGCATACACATTAAGTTCTGCATGGTAGGTTCAGGAGCAGGTTGGAAAGGCGGAGTAGAACTGGTTGTAGTCTCTCCTGTCTTCTCCGTGCTGACACTCCGGGTATCCCTGGTCAAAGACGTTTGGCGATAAGTGTCCTTTCGTGGCCCTGGGTTCTGTTCCACGTCGCCACATTGAAGTAGAAAATTGCCCCAGAACAAATATGTGAGGAGACAACCTACTATAACACCGCTCACCGCCGTCCTGAGATTCAATGTCCTGTGCAACATGAAGGCATATTTTCTGGCCTTTTTCAACATAAAGTTAATGAAGACTGGCTGAAAACATCCACATTTGACGCGGAAATCCAGCTGCCAGGAAGGCATCGTCAATCATAAAACTGTCGACAAAATCCAGGATTCGAACACTTTCAGATTCCACTGTAAGTACCGAAATTGTCCGGAGCTCATTAACCATGCGTTCGTCTCTTCTGAACTCATTTCACGCACCCCCCTTATGTTCCACCTGCGGGTTCAACTTTTTACATTCATTTTGATGTTGAACATGGCATAAGTGCACTTGAAGAGTGTCTTTTTGATTGTATAACTCAGTTTGATGATGCACATGTGATTGTTTCTGGAGACTTAAATAGCAGAACTTTCAATTTTTCTCCAGATATATTTGACGGCAATAATGGACCTTGCGATCAGTTTAACACCCTTCTGCTTTGGATGGCTATGTAAGAAAATCTGCAGATAATGTACTTAATAGCTATGGTAAATGTTTTGTTAAATATGTGTACAGCTCTTGGTTTGTGTATTCTTAATGGTTTTTTGCAGTGGTAATACCGACAGCAATTATACATATATATCTGAAACAGGAAGCAGTGTTAATGATTATTTCCTATTTAAAGAATTGTCCACCATCCTTTCTTCTTCATGTAAATTGATTGTTTCAGACAGACTAGAGTCGGATCACTTACCCATTGAGTTATACTGCAAATTTTCCCCGAGAAACAATATTATGCATGCTCCTACACCGATGGAAAGACAACAGGTAATTGAAAAGTTTGTGTGGAATTGTGATTCTGAAAATGTTTATGTTAGTGCAATGCAGTCTCTTTGCTTGATCATGCAATCTTTGCTTGATCATGCAATTAGTTTGATTGATGTTAGTTGCAATGATGCTTTGATGCTTTGACCATGTTTAATGAATGTATTAGGAAACAAGTTGATTTTATGAAAAAGAAAATTAATTTGACAGGGAGAGACAAGAGTGACTGGTATGATAGAGAATGCAAATTAAACAAAGCAAGAGCAAAAGATCTGCTCGTATACCTTAGAAACACAAGAGATGAAAAGGACAGTCATGCTTATTGTGTTGCTAGAAGAGAATATAAAAACTTGTTAAAAAGAAAAAGAAAAACAGTACAATGACATGCTATTGGAAAAACCTGTCACTAGTGTAAACAGTCATAGAGAGTTTTGGGAAACTGTGCATACAATATCTTCTAAACGGAAACACGTTCATAATAATTAACAGTTGAAGACTGGTTTAAGCATTTCAAGGGTTTACTAGAACTAGAGGAAACAAGAGGTATCGTTTTTCCGGATAATGCTCAAGACTATTCTGAGGACGATGGAGATGAAACGATGGCTATGAATCGCCCTATATCAAGAGAAGAGGTACTGCTTGCAATAATAGGTTAAAGAATGGTAAAGCTGCTGGTCCAGATGGAATCATTGGGGAAATGTTTGAAATATGCTGGAGGTCGGGTTGGTGACTTTTTTGTGAAAATTTTTAATGCCTTGTTCGACAAAGGTATTTTTCCAGACAACTGGACTGATTCTATAATACCTCTTTTATTAAAAAAAAAGTGATGTTAATAATCCCAGTAATTATAGAGGCATACCTTTATGTGATATCAGCAGTAAAATATAAAGTGCAGTTATAAATAACAGACTTCAAGAATGGGTAGAAAAATATAATTTGACAGGTGAACACCAAGCAGGATTCAAAAGAGGATACTCAACAGTTGATCATATGTTTACTTTGTTGGCACTAATACAAAACAGTTTTGTTTCAATCGTAAGTTATATGTTGCCTTTATTGATTTTGAAAAGGCGTTTGATTCAATAGAAAAAGAAACTTGTTGTGGCTAATCCTTTTGAAAAAATGGAATCAAAGGTAAACTGTATCAATGTGTTCGTAGCATGTATGTCAGTGTAAAGGCTAGGGTCAGATGTGGTGCTAATCTAACTAATTACATTAACTGTACTCGTGGGGTGAAACAAGGTGATGTATGCAGTCCTGTTTTATTTTCTTTATTCATCAATGAATTAGCACTGGAAGTAATAAGAGGCGGTCGACACGGTGTGATGTTACGTATGACTACTTTGAGCTGTTCATATTGCTATTGGCTGATGATGTGGCTTTGTTGGCTGAAACAGTCGTTGGTCTACAAACCCAGATAAATAGTTTGCATAGCGCAGCGTCAGCCTTACGTCTAAAGGTAATATGGATAAAAGTAATGTTGTTGTATTTAGGAAAGGGGGGCATTTAGCTGCATATGAAAAATGGACTTTCAACGGTATAACTATGCCTGTCGTTAATGCATATAAGTACTTAGGAATTTACTTTTCCACACAGACTTAGTTTTGTAGCAGCTTGTAATATAACCTTTCGAGTAGAGCAAAAATGCCTTGTTATGTATTTTGCAAAACTCTTTAAGTTGAAAAATAATTCCCTGCATACTTTTCTGAAACTGTTTGACGCACAGATTCAGCCATAGTACAATATGGTGCCGAGTTATGGGGGTTAGAAAAAGCAGCTCTGCAATGCGAAAAGGTACACTTATTTGGGCTCAAGAGATTTCTAGGAGTTGAACTGCGGACACCCAATGACCTTGTATATGGCGAAACGAACAGGTACCCTATGTACATAAACTCTGCCATAAAATGTGTTAAGTTTTGGTTAAAATTAACAAGAATGCATGAGAGCAGATTACCATACAAGGCCTACCGTATGTTGTTTGATTTAGATGAACGTGACAAAAGAAACTGGGTCTCAAATGTTCGTTGTAAACTGTATCTGTTTGGATTTGGTTATGTTTGGTTGAATCAAGGCGTTAATGCGACTGGCGATTTTCTCAGAGTCTTTAGAGAAAGACTAATTTTGTGCAGGTGGCAGGAATGGAATTTTCATATGGATAACAGTGAAAGATTTATGTATTACAGGTCCTTTTGTTCTGTACCTGATGTTAAAACTTATCTACAGCTAAATCTGGACAGGCACTAAAATATATAACAACTAGATTCAGACTTGGTATTTCTGAAATTGCCGAGCATTATTACCGTTATCGTTCTCATAGTGAAGCAGATTTGATATGTCCACTTTGTAGAAAGGATACAGAAAATGAAGTGCATTTTGTGTTGTGTTGTCCTGCCTTGCACAAACTAAGAGCTCAGTATATACCAATCAAGTTTTATAAATTCCCAAGCCAGTTTAGATTGGCTCTTCTTATGGCATGTACTCATGAGCAAACTGTTAAAAATTTGTCAATTTATTTATTCAAAGCATTCAAATTGCGATCGTGTATTCTGTCATCTTGAGTCTTGAGACTTGAGTCTCTCTCTCTCTCTCTCTCTCTCTCTCTCTCTCTCTCTCTCTCTCTCTCTCTCTCTCTCTGTGTGTGTGTGTGTGTGTGTGTGTGTGTGTGTGTGTGTGTGTGTGTGTGTGTGTGTGCTCGCGCGCGTCTATTGCAATGCTTATGAACAATTATTGAGCATGTTTTTTTTTTTTTTGTTTTTTCCTGTGAACGAAAACCACTTTACATGTATAACAAAAAAAGAAGAAGAAGAAAGAAAGAAAGAAATGGCGTAATGAAAATCGACAGCTCCGTCCTCTGACGATTGAAAGTAGCCACTGCTCACATTGGACATTATACACTAAAAGCTCTCTCTCTCTCTCTCTCTCTCTCTCTCTCTCTCTCTCTCTCTCTCTCTCTCTCTCTCTCTCTCTCTCTCTCTCTCTCTCTCATGCAAACCAAACGCCTCTCTCTCTGTCTCTCTCTCAGTCTCTCCCTCCCCCCCCCCCCCTCTCTCTCTCTCTCTCTCTCTCTCTCTCTCTCCTCTCTATCTATCTATCTATCTATCTATCTATATATATATATATATATATATATATATATATATATATCCCTCTATCACTCTCTCTGATTTTCAGAGGAAGACGAACGGATAACAGACGTGTACAGGAACGCTCTCCTGAGGATAGGGGATCGTATCGGACTGAATGATTGGATCTCCGCTCATTTGGGCAGAGTTGAGTTGTGAGCTAAGTATGTGTGTATCTGAATGTGCAATTAGTTTAATGGAAAAGTCAGGGAGCGTCATTGTGAGCTAAGTATGTGTGTATCTGAATGTGCAATTAGTTTAATGGAAAAGTCAGAGAGTGTCATGAAATTAAAATATTCTTTTGTTTCAGATACCTTTTTAATTTCTTTTTAATGGAAAGATCCGGCCAATTCTGTTATACTCATCAGAGGAGTAAGTAGGTGGGGAATGTTGCTTCTAGCCCAGCCGATCGCAGAGGGCCATATCACCACGTTAAAGTCAGCTCACAAGTCACAAAAAACCCATTCACATATCTCTTTAAAATGCCCCTTCCTTCTAAAACGCACCAAAAACTTCGTTAAAAATTTTTCATCCACAAAATCTTACATCAGGTGAAAATGTTCATGTCTTTCAGAAATTCAAAGACATCTCTGGACAGGGTTTTCAGGGAGTCTGCTGTAAAGTGTTTATGTCTCACATCATGCAAGACGCAACACTCTAAAAGAATATAGTTTCACTGTGAGTCGTAATGACATGGAATGCACCAGGGAACTTCACCTTTTAAAAGATAAGAATGGGTGTGTAAAAAGAGGTCTGTATGCAAACGGCACAAGACTGTTTCATCTTTACGGCCGCCTCGGGAACATGGTAAAAACTCTTTCTAGTATGGACGAATTTGAAATAGCTTGTTATCCGTCTGCGAGTTCTGTTCCTTTTGCCAGAGGTCCTTGACGTAAGCTTGTGTTTCGGGTTTCAGATCAGTGTGAGGAATAGACAACCTGCTCAACTTCTCCTTTTTGGCACTCTTGGCAGTCGATCAACCACTTCGTTGTCTCGAATGCCCACATGGCTGGGAACCCAAGCAAAAACTATGTTGTATCGATCTGATTTCAGAGATATGTACAGTTCGAAAACTTTCAGCAGCTGAGGGTGCTTGATATTACGGCCGGCAATGGCCTCTAAAGCAGAAAGGGAGTCTTGCAAAATGAGGAAACCTTTATGACTGGATTTACAGACCATTATAATAGCCAGGACCAAGGCTGTCAGCTCAGCAGTGTAGATGGAGCTGTCAGTTGGAATGTGCTCAGAATGTCTCTGAGGGGGATGTGCTGCACAAAACACACAGCAGAGGCAACTCCCTCCTCAGATTTGGAACCATTGGTAAAAGTTCCTTTGAAGGATATCCACTTTGAACACAGTTCAGCAAGAAGGGACGTGTATGCCAAGGAACTAGTGGAATCTTTCCTGAACGAGGCTAAATCAAACCGGATCTATAGAGTGAAGAAAGTCCATGGAGAGTCATCAGGAAACTTGGATAAATCACAAACTACCCCAAGGTCTATATTTGCTTTGTTGAAATGGGGAAGAAGACGAATTCCTAAGGGTGGAATGGAACTGGGGTGGTCTTTCGGAACTTGGGGTCAAGAATACAGTCATATGCATGGTTTTGAGGTTCAGAAGAGAGATTCAGACAGTAGTTCAAGGCAAGTTGAGAGGGACGTTTCTCCTGCCTCAGCATACAGGCTGTAGAAGGAGTGGTGCGGAATGCACCCAGACACAATCGAAGCCCTTGATGGTGGATTGGATCTAGATTTTTCAGGTGGGATGGTCCTGGCCGAGCCGTACCAACACATCCATAGTCCAGTTTGGAGCGGATCAAGGCCCTGTAAAGATGAAGGAGGGTTTTCTTGTCAGCGTCCCAATCTGTGTGTGGGCCACAACTCTCAGAATGTACGGAGTTTTCTGACACGCAGTTTTTTAAGTGTTGGATATGGCTATAAAGTTTAGTTTTTGATCGAAAATAACAACTTGAAATTTTGACTTCTTTCACAGCTGGAATGGTGGTCTTGTCCAGACGAATTTCAGGAACAGCAAAGAATTGACGAAAACTGTGAAAATGGATTGACTGTGTTTTGGTGCTTGAAAAAGTAAACCCGTTTTCTTTGCCCACTGTTGAATCTTGTTCATACATCGCTGAAGTCGACACTGTACGCTGGCGTAAGAGGCTTCAGCTGCGTACTGTGCGAAGTCATCAACAAACAGAGGACTGAGAACCCATGTTTACTGAATCGACAATATCGTTGATTTGATACTCAAGAGAGCAGGAGTAAGAATACTCCCTTGAGGTACACCAAAACCCTGCCCAAGGATGTCAGACAGCGTGGTGCCAATACGGACTTGGAACTGCCGATTCTCCAGAAAGTTTTGAATAAATGAAGGCAGATGACCATGAAAACCAAGTTAAAGTTTCCAAGTGGTGTCGTACGCTTTTTTCCAGATAAACAAAGATAGCGACCACATGCTGTTTATCGGTGAAGGCGTTGCAGATGGTGTTTTGCAGACGGACTAAGTGGGCAACTGTCTATAGGTACTTCCGGAGCCCGCACTGTTTCACTGGCTAAAAGGCCATTGGTTTTCCAGCTTCCGCATCCGTCGGGAGTTGACCTTCTTTTCCATTAGCTTGCAGAGGCAGCTAGTCAAAGCCATTGGACGATGGTTCGAAGGGTTGGTAAGGACTTTTCCAGGCTTAGGAATGATAAAGATCTGGGCTTCCCACTAGGAGGATGGAAGCGATCCAGATATGGCTGTAGACTTTCAGAAGGGTCTGGAGACAGTTTTTTTTTTGGAGATGTTTCAGAAGCTGATGGTGGATCTCACCCAGGCCAGGAGCAGAATCGTTTGCAGACTCGCAGAGATGATTTCAGTTCATTTATCGAAAATGGCAGATTGAAGGCTTCAGTATTGAGCGATGAGAAGTTACAAGGAGATTTTTTATGTTTAAAGTTTGTTTGTTTTTTTGTTTTTTTTTCAGAAAAGCAGCCATTTTATTTTTGGAGGAAGAGTTCTTTTCAATAGCTGAGGCCAGCAGACTAGCTGCGGCTTGTTTATCTCAATGTGATCAGGGCTTCTTCAAGTTTCAGGTGATGGATAGAAGGATTTGTATTTTATTCTATTGATTTTTTAAAAATTTCTTTCCGTACTTCCTTCTTGGGGGTCTTTGCTATTAACTTGGAGCAGGAGTTTCTCCAAGACTGACGTTTACACTTTTAGAAAATATAGCAAGATTTGACGCAGAGATTTTGGTGGGCCCTCGCATTAGGTATTGATGGCCAGCGACAGACAACACGTTCAGCCTTTCGGCGTTGAGTTTGGACTTGTTGCACTCAGTATCAAACCAGGGAGTTTTGGGCATTTGCGGTTTGATAGTAGTAGTCGGAATGATGTTTGTGGCACAGTTGATGATGATATTGGTTTCCGCAGGGTTAGAACTTTGCAGAACTTTATCTTCCACTACTTCGTTTCGTATGTTCATAGCCAAACAATCCCAGTTGGCTTTCCTAAAGTTAAGGTGTTCTGGTAAAATGATATGTTCTGTAGTTTGGTGTCTCAAGCCTATTTGAAAGAGGTCACTTCCCTGTAGATCATCATGAACACTCCAGTCAAAGTCCAAGACCAGGGAGGGATCGCATACAGACTCACCTAGGCAAGAATGAGTGCCGTTTGAAGAATGAAGAGGAGAGTGGCCGTTCAGGTCCCCAGAAGAAAGAAAGGTCGTAGGAGTTCTTCCATGAGGCTGACCAGCTCTTGTTGACTGACAGATGATGATGGAGGTATATATATGGTACTCTTTTATGTAAAGAGATTCTGGCAACTAAAGCTTGTAGAGCAGATTTAAGGTTAGCAGGGCTGAATAACACAGATTTGTGGATGAGTAACGAGACCCCACCCGCAATTCCAAGTGCCGTAGGTAAGGCTGGTTATGAAAGGACGTTAAAAACCTGTTGGAGTTCTTTCTGCTTTTTTTTTCTCTCAATCCGATGACATATTAGGCCCTCTCTTTTCGGACAGTGATTTTGCCTTTCCTCCAAAACCGCCAGCTCCTTTACTGTTAGTTGTAGGGTGCCCTGGGGGGGGGGGGGGGGGGGGGGGGGGGGGGGGGTTAGCTGCCAGGGGGGGGGGGGGGGGGGGGGGGGGGGGGGGGGGGGGGGGGGGGGTTGCCCAGAACCTCAATAATCTCAACGTTTGGCGCCCTGCAGGACCTGTAGATCTTTTGCCCCTTAATGGCCTGGGGCAGGAGTGGGTGTTGAAGACAGAGCTGTATCTACTGATGGAGACTGCCGAGGAATCTGGGTTCACCACACAGTGTATCCACTTAAGGCCACCGACTTTGTTCCTGATTGACTTTTGGCAAATGAAAATTCGACCGTCTGCACGCCAATGCTGACCGCTGATGGCTTCCTTACTGCAGCTGCAAACGAAAGTCCAGCAGTTGGTTGAGTCTTCATTACAATCTTTTTTGCCTCAAAGAACGGGATTCTCTGTTCTGCCTTGACCCCCTGAATCTCTTTCTCTTTCATCCAGTTAGGGCAGGTCTTAGAAGATGATGGGTGGTTGCCTTCATAGTTGGCACAGAGTGGTGGACTGTCACACACACCCTCGTGGACTGACTGGCAGCAGGTGCCACACACCTCTTCCTCTGTGCACCGATCCCTCACATGGCCAAACCTCTGGCACTTGAAACAGCGCTCAAATGAAGGGATGTATAGCGACACTGGACCTCTCAGGTAGCTAACCTTGATTGACTCTGGAAGAGATGTGAAGCAAAAAGTCAAGAAGTTGGGACTCTGTCATGACCCTTGCGCACAAGAACACGATGAACGTTGGTCACTCCTTGCAATGCCAGTTCTGCCTAGATCTCTGCCTCCGACACTCCTCTCAGATCTCTGCATCGGATTACTCCCCTGGATGAGTTGAGAGTCTTGTGTGGAGACACCCTGATCGGACGATCGACCAAAGAAACGGGCTTTAACACTATTTCTGAATGCAGCGTGGCAGAGCACTCAACTAGAAGTGAACCGTTCCTCAGTCTCTTTACACTCTTTGGTTTTCTGAGGAGGTCATTGATTTATTTCTCAATCGCTAAAGGACTCAAGCCTGACAGAGGTCTGTCCTCATCCGCTCCTTCAACAATCAGCCAGCTGGGCCAGAAGCCTGAAAGTTTCTTGCCTCACATTTTGAGTCTGTATCCATTTTCGTATTTGAACGTTGCATGTATCTTTTTTATTATTTGGAGCCATGTCGTGTTTTTTTATGTCCATCTATCTCGAGTCCCAACAAGGGGATGCCCATTTCATACGTATATCTAGTATATCAGGGCATCAGGATTTCGAAAGAGGTGCACACAGGCCTGAAAGCCTCCCTGCCACGGAAACCCCCAAACCTGTTTGACCCAGGCTGCCGCCTTCTAGCCTCAGCCATCGGTGCTCAACCAATCACGACTGCAAATCCCAAACGGACTATGAACGTGGACCAGATGGAATATCCATGTGTCTGTGTAAAGCGTTTCGCTACCACCTGTGGCATGAAGATCCACAGAACAAAGATGGGATGTGTGAAGACTCATCTGAACGAGCAGCAGCGCACTGCATCAGCAGATAAGACGTCGGAAGACCAAGGCCAGGAGTTAAGCCACAGTGCCAAGAACATCCACGCTGTTGGTTCGGATGAGGAATTTGCACAGGCCCTCGATGCCAGGCGCCTAAAACTCAACCTGCCACGAGCAAACGAGACTGAAGATTGGGAGAAGCTGGATGCAAAAATCGTCCAAAGACTCGATGCACTGATAGGGAAAAGCGCCCTGGAACACAAACTCGCCACATATGGGGATTTTGTGTATGCCACACGTAGAGACGCCTATGGAGCAAAACTACCCAAAGAGAAAACACCTCCAAAGAAATCCAGACGCCAAGAAGATATGGACAAGATCAGGGTCCTAAAGCAAACCTCAAGAAGCAAATGAAGACCGCACTGCCAGCTGAAAAACAAGGCTTGGAAAAACTCTGGGAAGACATGAAAGCAAAACACAGCGCCCTCAACAATGGGGAATCTGCGAGGAAGAGGAAGTGCAAAAAGAAGAAGACACAAGAGCGCTTCTTTAGAGACCCCTTCCATTTTGCCAGAACTCTGTTTAAGCAGCCAAAATCTGGGACCATAAGTATAGACAAAGAGTTCTTGAGCAGCATCTGAGGAAAACATACTCTGACTCACAGAGCAAAGTACCACTCGACATTCAAGGTCCGGTGTGGCCAACCAACCCTGAGGAACAGTTTCAACGACAAGCCTGTACCGTTGGCGTAAATCAAGAAGGTAGTCGACAAAGTCAGAGCCAAATCATCACCTGGGCCAAACGGAATAACTTACCAGCTGTACAAGAAATGTCCCAAGGTGCTGGAGTGGCTCCACAGGCTGCTGCGATCAGCTTGGAGAAACCAGAAGATCAGCGGCCAGTGGATGACGGCAGATGGTGTGTACATCCCCAAAGAGCAAAACTCAAGTGCCATCAGCCAGTTATGGCCAATATCACTACTGAACGTCGAAGGGAGCATCATCTTCTTCTCTGTCATGGCAGCAAGGCTGACCAAGTACCTCATGGAAAACAAGTACGTGGATGTGTCAGTCCAGAAAGGTGGCATCCCAGGCGTGGCTGGCTGTGTAGAACACACCACAATGATCTGGGACGCAATCCAAAGAGCAAAAACAGAAAAGAGAGACCTGGACGTAGTGTGGCTTGATCTGGCAAACGCATATGGACCTGTACCCTATGAGATGATACAGCTGGCTCTTGCGATGTATCATGTGCCAAAGAACATCCGCGACATGCTCAAGAAGTACTTCAATGGGCTTCTCAATGCGGTTCTTTACCAAGGGGTACACAACAGATTGGATGAACTTGGAAGTGGCATTGCAATGGGCTGTGCAATTTCCCCAATACTGTTCGTGTTGGCAATGGAATTCATCTTGAAAACAGCAACAAGCAACGCAGACAAACAGATCTTGGCGATGGATACAAGGTGCCCCCCTCTCAAGGCCTTCATGGATGACACTACAGTGATTTCATCCAGAGAAGACGAGACACGTCATGTGCTGGATAGGCTGGATGACATAGTTGCCTCATCCAAAATGAAGTTCAAGCCAAAGAAATCACGGAGTCTCTCACTGAGGAAAGGAAACGTGGCCAAATCTGTGGTCTTCAAAGTGTTGCCAAACCAGGCCATTCCAACAGTTACAGAAGAGCCAGTCAAGAGCCTTGGAAGATGGTGTGATGGTATGCTGAAAGACACACAAAGAGCAAAAGAGACCAACCAGATGTCGGAAGAAGGCTTGGAGACCATTGACAGCTATATAATTTTAAGACTGGTGGTAAAGACCGAAACAAAAGGGCGGTCAAAAGAAAACCAAAACAATACGTGTTTTTCTTTTGACCCCCCCCCCCCCCCTTTTTGTTTCGGTCTTTACCACCAATCATCAAATTATATAGCTGTTCTGAAAAAGACCCAGTCAAGTGTTATCAATTTTGGAGACCACTGACCAGTGCGGGCTCCCCTGCAAATACAAGGTCTGGTGTCTGCACTAGCATAGTGGAAGCAATGGAATCCAAAATCAACAAGTTCACAAGGAAATGGCTTGGTGTCCCACCCTGTCTGACTGACATAGCGCTGAGGAAGATTAAAGCAGGGAAGATCAACTTCCAGAAAAAACTTCCAATGCTGGAGGAAGACTCAGGAGCAGGGTGGTGAAGCAATCAGCCTCCCCACCTGAAAAGAAAGGCAGAAAATGGAAAGTTCAAAGGCAATGGATTCTGCAAAAGAGAGTCTCAAGATCCAAGAAATGAACGGGACACACACAGACCAACAGACAGGACTAGGGGTGGACCAAAACTGAATGTGTGTCAAAGGCAAAATGAAACGCCCAAAGAGACATGATGATTCAGGAGATGAGAAAGAAGACCCAAAACGACTCCAAAAAAATGAAAGAAAAAGAG
>JADBJO010008364.1:142500-144865 GCA_016801955.1 Conus betulinus | reverse complement strand
AGAATAAAGACTAATGTAGGAAAAGAATTCTTTAAAATTCTTATAACATCATTTCCAAAAGAACATGTACTATCTAAAATATTCAATAAAAACACCATCAAGCTATCATATTCATGTATGCCCAACCTCAAAAACATAATTGACTCATCTAACGAATCTTGTAACTGCACTAAAAAAGATCAATGCCCCCTGAATAATAAATGCCTTTACAATAATATTGTATACCAAGCCACAGTAACAACTGATAGTGACAAAGAAACATACATAGGGATTACTGCAAACCATTTAAAACTAGATATGCAAACCATAAACAGTCCTTCAAAAATGAAAAATAAAAAACCAAACAGAACTAAGTAAACACATTTGGAAACTTAAAGATAAAAAATAGACTACAATATATCATGGAAAATTATAAAAAGAGCAGCACCATACAATAATATCTCTAAAAAATGCAACCTATGTTCTACAGAAAAGTGGCTGATATTATGCAAACCTCATCTAGCAACTCTGAATTCAAAAGTTGAGATCATAAACAATTGCAGGCACAAATGGAAATTCTTGTCAACACACCATTCCTTAACACACCCTCCCTGAACGCACCCCCCAAAAAACCAAAATTGTAAAAAGATACAGGCCACGTGAAACACATGCAGAACTCACGCTTACACACACACACACACATATATAACACCGTAGCGTGCCCAAAATAAACACCCTGAAGAGAGCAGAGAGCTTGAAACAAGTTTGTTGGTGTTTTTTTTAATCTTTTTTAATCATATTTTTAAAACTTATGTCGCTCCCTTCCCGGTCGAGCATTTTTAGAGTTCTTGCTGGCTCTCTACTTTTATTTGTGATATATATATATATATATATATATATATATATATATATATATATATATATATATATATATATATATATAAAGAGAAGAAGAAATAAATTGCGTAGTTAACATCGGCAGCTCCGTCCTCTGACGATTGAAAAACAGATCTAGCTGCGAAGTGAGACGACTGCAGGCGGACGTCTGAAGAAATCTGAAATAAATGTTGGCGCAAGGAAGGCTTTGAATGAAAACGAGGCTGTTAGAAGGGAGACAATGTGTGAGTTAATGTAGCAAGGTTTATATTACTGATAGGAATACTAATAAGGTCAAAATATTGAAATAATAAATTAAGACGGGATTACTACCATTTTTGGTAATAATCAGACAATGGCAGTTGTTGTATGGGAGGGAGAAAGGAGAGTGGGTTAGAGGATTCTTAAACAGCATGGTTGCTGTGGCAACAGTCTTAGTGGCGATGGGATGTCAGTGCTAGTGATGGTAAGATCAACACTAACAAGTGTATTACTGATGATACTGCTAACAACTATTGTGAAGGTAAAGGTCATAAAGCCATGATACAGAAATATATTTAGAAAATACAGTTTTATAACAATCATAATAAATAAAATCAAGAGAAAAAAATAAATGAAACATAAATTGTAAAAAACAAATAAATAAAAAAATAGTGGGAGGTATGGTAGTATGGGTGTGTGTAGGTGGAGGATATTACAGGCTGGAGCTGCAGAAGTGGAATGGTACATACTACTTTTGGATGTTGATGCCATGAGGATGCAGGGTGCCAGTTTGGCAATTGGCAATAAGATTCCTACATAATGCCTTCTAAGTTGTCACTCACTTTGATTGCCAAAGTACCAGGACTTTGACATGGTTGATGCTGCGCTGGGCGTGGTTGAAGTGTACAGCGAGTGGTTCGGGCCGAATATGGCGGATGTCGGCCAAGTGCTCCGAGATGCGCGTCTCAAGTGTGCGAAATGTCTCACCTACATAGTTCTTACCACATAGCTGGCAGTGGATGGCATACACAATGTTGTGGCTCTGGCAGGAGAAAGTGCGTTTAATGGTGAATGAGCCATTGGAGCCACGTAGGCTGGTGTCTGGTTTGGGTGAGAGAGTAGATTTTGCAGTTGGGTTTGGAGCAGGGGAAAGTACCTGGTGGCTTAGGTGTGGAGATTTTGTTCAGCCTAGTGCGCACCAATAGGTCTTTGAGGTTTTAGTCACGTTTGAAAGTGATCATTGGTTTTGTCTCAACGGCAGGTTTATGATTTTCTACTATGTGCCCGTTAGATCTTCAAGATCCCGCAGATGGGCAGAGTGTGAGGCTGGAAGAGAAGGCAGGTGGTGGGTCTGTCTATCTCTTTGGGAGGTTAGTTTCCAGAGCAGATGTTCTGGATTTAGCTGCAGTGCAGCTGAGAGCATCATTAATGATGGCACTGGGATAGCCACCGTCGGTGAAAAAAATCAGACATTTTGGCAGCTTGAACAGAGAAATTTTCTTCACTGGAACAGAGTCTGCGTAGTCGA
>JADBJO010008364.1:130000-137500 GCA_016801955.1 Conus betulinus | reverse complement strand
ATCGTCACGCTGTGGACACTGAGAGCAAACCGTCACACAAGTGATTCACGTGCACACAGGTGGTTCTGTGACTCCCACGGCATCGGTAAAACCCAGGACATCTCTGTAATGTGGCACGACAGCTCATCCTCATGCTGCGGGCAGTCATTGACCCCATTGCACCTGACATAGACAGGTAGACAGTAACCCATTGTCATGACATTGGAAGTGAGTCTTGTGGACACTGAGTAGTGTTGTGAGGTAGTGAGGTCACCGTGAACCCTCCAGGTCTGTCAAAGTTCACCATAGCAGGAGGCCTGATAGCATGAGTGACAACCTGTTCCGCACAGTCCTTCTCATCCCTCTCTGTCAGGCAGTCTTGATAACCATCGCAAAATTTGTCTACGTCCATGCACTAGACAAGAAAGGAAAGAGGGAAACAAAGGACAATTAGAATTGTGGAAGCAGCCTGTGACTAAGTAGCTAAACTGAACAGCCTCATATGTAGCAGCAGCAACAACAGAAGCAGTAACAGTAGTAGTAGCAGCAGCAGCAGCAGCAGCAGTAGTAGTAGTAGTAGTAGTAGTAGTAGCAGCAGCAGAGGCAGCACCAGCAGCAGCAGCAGTAGTAGTAGTAGTAGCAGCAGCACCCAGCACCAGCAATATAGGTAGTAGTAGAAGTAGGAGTAGTAGTACCCATAGTAATAGTAATCGTAGTTATTGTGGTGTTGTATAAGCTGTTGTAGTGTTAGTGCTAAGTGAGAACAATAAGGAGAGAGAGAGAGAGAGAGAGAGAGAGAGAGAGAGAGAGAGAGAGAGAGGAGAGAGAGAGAGAGAGAGAGAGAGAGAGAGAGAGAGAGGTCTAAATGATCCAACATATGCAGGCAGACACCACCTACTTATCCCAGTACTGATTACAACATTGGTCAGACTGCGTCACACCCCACACCCCAACCCCTGTCCTTAGTAGGGCGCCATCACGTTCAGCCACAGTCCACATGGACTTATCGACACCACACAACTCACCACGAACTCCTCAAGGGCAGAGAAGTGGAGACGAAACCGAAAGTGAGGTCACCAAGAGAGCAGGTCACAAAGAGTCGCAGCATTGGACACAGTTTATGCTATTCAGTAAAGACGAGGATGAGTAAGATGACAGGGCAGACATAAACAGCACACTCATCTGGACAGTGACATTGTCAGAATGGATTTTGATGTGATGACAGCTAATTATGATCGGGTGACGGTGGAACAGAGTGAGGCGCGTTAAAGAATAAGTGAAAAGGCATGGGACGAAGTTGACAGGAGAAGGAGGAGAAGGGGGGAAGGGTGGAGGGGGGGGGGGGGGGGCTGAGAAATGAAAGGAAACAGTAAGTACGCCATGTTGGGGGTACAAACCTGTCCCAGTCCACAATCCACCTCCCGCGCTGTGCACGGAAGATGCACGCAGAAGTCTTCATCCCCTGCCCCAATGCAGTCCTGTCGAAAATCACACAGTAAACTGTACGGCACGAATTCCCTAGACATGCCACAGTAAAAGTACGACTGGGTTGATCCTCGCGGCACTCTGCACGCAACCTTGTGCCAGTCTCCCCAGCTGTCCACTTTCATACAACGACTTTCTGTGTCACAAGATAACCACTCGTGCGTCAGGTGCTGCAAAGGACATGTCACTAGATGGGTCAGCGAGGTCCTGTTAATACTGAGCATCAAAGGCATCGCAGGTGTGGAGGGATGGTCTGAACGTGAAGGGATCTCACAGATGAAGGCGGAAGAAACTAAGACACTGCAGGAGTAGTCCGAAAGCTCGGTGTCCTGCCTTGAAATTCTTTAAGCGGAGTGCTCCGCATGGATTTCTGTAATTCTCATTTCGAAAGTCTACATAATATGCCACCCCCTCCACTCAGCCATGACCAGGTGTTTTTGTACCTATGACAACGATAGAATTCCACACCCGTATCATACACCACAGTATATTTGTGTATAAGTTTTCATCCTATCATTGTTATTATTTTCGTTATCATTATCATTGTTCTTATTGTTATTGTTATTATTATTGTTGTTATTATCATTATTATTACTATTATTATCATCACTCTATTATCATTATTATCAGCAGCAGCAGCAGCATCGTTGTTATTATCCTCATCTCTGTCACTTCTTTATGTGCATGGCTATAAAGGCCAGATACAGGAGAACTTAGCCCACACCTGAAATCTCTTTTTTTTTTTACCCCAACGAAGCAAGATGAGGGAAAGATGGGTATGGTTTACCTCTCGTAGCAATGGAATCCTGGGGCCATACTTACATGTTGTCGGTAACGGGGAAGTAGTAGTCCTACCTCGTTGTCAGCTTGAAGGTCCGTTACTTGCAGATCCATATGTTGAGAGTAACCTTTAACGGTTTGCAGTGGGTGAGGGGTGGGTAACATACAACGAAGATAGGGCATGAGTTCGCCCTGGGTTAGATCAAAACAAAGCCATTGGACACGTTCAATGATCACGAACTTCACGCAAAGTTAAGATTTCGTCGTCGTCACAACATCATCCAGCTGACAGACACTTTTTTTTTCTGACAGACACTTTCTGAGAAGACATTGAATTTGATTTGCACAGACTGAGATACGGAACTCGGCCCCCCTGCTCTACGAGTGTGTCTGTAGCTCCCAAGTTCGTCTCCTACGATAGTTGGCTTAGCTCTTGGTGTGTGTGTGTGTGTGTGTGTGTGTGTAGGCTAAATCTGTCTTCATGCCTGTCTGTGTCGCTGTTACTTTGTGTGTGTGTGTGTGTGTGTGTGTGTGTGTGTGTGTGTGTGTGCGTGTGTGCGCGCGCGCGCGCGCGTCTGAGTGTGACTGCATCATGTTTGTGGCCTTTTGATAGTTTTATCAAATTTGTTTAGTTAAGCTGCTTTTTCATTCTTTGTGTGTGTCTCCGTCAGCGTGTTTGTGGGCATGCGCAGAAGGTTGGCGGTTACTCAAGACATGAGCAGGAGACGGGACCCCTCTTTTCATCTGACCTTCACCCTTTACTTCTAGATACTTTGTAGGTAGAAATTGAGACAAAACCCAGATGATATAGGTACGGAAGTAGAATGCGCTGAACCCACAGGGTTTGTACCCAGAAGTTACTCTCGTTGTAGAAGTAAGTTTACCGACGACATATAAGTATGGCCCCAGGTTATTGCAAGCCAGCGCTATGGGAGATGCCAGCTCGAATAAGTCAAATGAAGATGCAGTAGTCTGGTCTTGTGCTTCTAGTAATGGCTGTTTACTGAAAATTGGTCTTGTGCTCCCGTTGATGGTTGTTGAAATGCAAAGCAGTTGATGCCTGCCTAGTAGCAGTAAAAGTGAGTGGTACTAGAAAGAATAATCCACAAAATTGCTCACTTAACTGTTGAACAACCACGTGGAAGTCGTCATGATACTGGTTTCTTACACATGAAAATCTAATTGATTATGAAATGAGACAAGGACCAGTAAACAATAAATAAGTAGGGTAACTCTTGCTGTCATAAGAAAACCTAACTCTGGGTTTCTTTTATTCAAGACCAGCCCAGCATTTTAAACTTGAATAAAGTCATACAAATAAAAAGGCGAACAATCTAATGGTGGGGAAAACAAGTACATGCCAACAACCCCTCTGTCATCACAGTTTGATTTGGCAAAGATTTGAACTTAAGGGGGAGACGGGGGGGACGGGGGGGGGGGGGGGGGGGGGGGGGGGTGGGGGGGGGGGGGGAAAAATGAAGAAAATGGGAACATGAAATTCAGAAAATATATTCTAAATATAAGACTCTTCACCAGCTGCATGAGGGAACTATCGTAATTTCTGTCAAAGGCAGATCTGTAAGTATTGCCTGCTCCTAGGCCTTTCGTCCACTGGATCGAACTCATTAGGGAGACACGGCTGGTTGTGTCTGTGCTCCTGGCGTCAAATAGAGACACACCACAGTCCATAATACTGTGGTGTTCTCACCACCAAGTGTTCAAAATAGAATCCAACAGCACCCCCAAGTAGCCAGCGAAGGGTAGTAAATGAAACAAAATGAAAGCGTGGGGAGGAAAAAAAGTTGCTGAAAAAACTAACGATATTATGGAAACAGTATAAAATGTAGGGGGCAGTCTTTGAGCCTGTGCTTGAAGATCCGCCCAAGGATGCAAGAGAGATCAAAGGACAAATACAAAGATGGACAGAAGTAAATAGAAATAACCTCGGTTTAATTGAAACAAAATTGAACATGAAATGCAGCAGGGAACAATAAACAATAATCAATAAACAACTAGGGTAACTCTTGCTGCCATAAAAAGACTCACTCATAGTAACTTTTATTTAAGACTGGCACAGCCTTTTAAACTTGAAGAAAGTCAGACAAATGCAAACACGAACAATCTCATAGAAGAGGAAAACAAGCGCAGGCCAACAACCGCTCCGCCATCACAGTAATGATTTGGCAAAGATTTGAACTTAGGATGGGGGGGGGGGGGGGGGGGGGGGGGGTTAAAACGAGAACAGAAAACTTAGAAAATATGTTATAAACATGAAAATCCTTCACTAGCTGCATGAGGGAACCATCGTAATCCCTCTCAAAGACAGATCTATATGTATTGCCTGCTCTTAGGCGTTTCGTCCGCTGGATCGAACTCATCAGGGAGACACGGCTGGAGTGTCTGTGCTCCTGGCGTCAAACAGAGACACACCACAGTCCATGATACTGTAAAATGAGACAGGGAACAGGGAACAGTAAACTATAAACAAGTAGTGTAGCTCTTGCTCCCATAAGAAAACCTATCTCAGAGTAGCTTATTCAAGACTGGCACAGCCTTTTAACTTGAATAAAGTAATACAAATACAAAGAAGAACAATCTAATAGTGGGGGGGGAAAACAAGTGCAGGCCAACAACCCCTCCGTCATCACAGTAATGACTTGACAAAGATTTGCACTTGGGGGGGGGGGGGGGGGGGGGGGGGGGGGGTGAAAATGAAGAAAATGGGAACATAAAATTTAGAAAATATATTCTAGATATGAAAACTCTTCACTAGCTGCATTAGGGAACCATCGTAATCCCTCTCAAGACAGATCTATAGATGTTGCCTGCTCCTAGGCCTTTCGTCCACTGGGTCAGACCCATCAAGGAGACATAGCTGGTTGTGTCTGCACTCCTGGCGTCAAACAGAGGCACAGTCCATGAAATTTGGTGTTCTCAAATGAAACAAAATGAAAGTGTGGGGAGCAAAAAAAAGTTGCTGACAAACTAAAGACATTATGCAAAGAGTATAAAACGTAGGGGACAATCTTTGAGCCCACGCTTGAGGATCCACCCAAGGATGCAAGGGAGATCAAAAGACATATCCCCCGCCCCCCTCCCCCAAGAAGCACGACACAAAATTACACAAGGCAATCTACATGTGCGCTCGTTTTCCCAAATGGAAAAAACTAAAAAGGTAAAGGCCTTTAACGTTCAATACAAATAAATAAATGAATGAATGAATTGACATTGGGTAAACGTGGACAGGTAAAATTAAAAAAGAGAGAATGCTACCTTTTGCGTATGTATGAATGAGTATTACTATGGTTTCTGGGACAAAGATTAGTTTACCCAAAAATTGAAATTTATTGATGAGGAAATGCTAGTCTGTCACTGGATTAAGCGGCGTGGGATCATTAGTTAGGTGTTTAGTGTAACTGTGATCACACGAAACTTGAATTATGAAACTGTATTCGAATCGAGATCTACATTCGGGAACGGATTAGTCAGAGGAAGCCAATTAGATCTGCTTCTTTTGTGTTTCGTTGCCACTCACATTCCTTACTGCTAATCACGTATCTTTATCGCAATTAAGAAACATGTCTTCGACGTTTGTGCAACTAAGACAATGACAGAAAAATGGATCACTAAATTAGTGAGAAAATAACTGAGTATTAGCAGCCCGCCAGACGAATAGAACAGACAACTGGCAGAACAGGCACGATACGTTTTGAACTTGAAGTCTTCTGATGGCAAAAATAAATACGAGATGATGAACCCAAAGGGAAGTAAAACGATGAAAAAGCAATAACTTGTGTAGGATGTAAACAAAGGGTTTTTTTGTAAATAAGTGGAAAGTGTAACGGGACTTTTCCATCTTTTTAGCTTGGCATATGTTAAAAGTAGATACAGAGGCAGAAGATAGCATAAGGACATAGCAGAAAATGAACAGTAAAAAAAATACATCAACTGAAAATGAAATGACAGGAGTTGGGGTCAACTGAAAATGAAATGACAGTGGCTGGGTCAACTGAAAATGAAATGACAGGGCTTGGGTCAACTGAAAATGAAATGACAGGGGCTGGGGTCAGCTTAAAATAAAATGGCAGGGGCTGGGGTCAACTGACGATAAAATGGCAGCTGAAATGGAGTGGTGGTCGCAGGCACAGAGAAAGCAAAGAGCGACGTGGTAACACAGGAGTTGAAGAAAGAAGAGGATGCCAAGAGCAATACCACAGGCCAACCAGGCTAACAGGAGCAGTGGACTGCGTGGAAAACACACTCTAAAAAAGTCCTGGCTGGAATAACATATTATGGCACATGGCACCTCCCTAGGATCAGCGTCATCCTCAGCTCTGTAAATGAACTCCTGCCATCGATTTCAAACTTGCTTATTAAATGGGGGACATGTCCGTTCTGTCAGGGCAAACAAACAGTTAAGCGTGTCCTGAGATCAGACAGAGCAGCGCGCTTACTCAAGGCAGGTACACATGGAGACACAACCAAATGCTTAAGGGGATTGCACATGCAGTCAGTGCTGCCAGAGCAGACAGTGCGCCACCAGAGGCCCAAGCATCAATATCGTACATGGCAGGAAGCCACAAATCATTGTGTGGAACAGCTGTGATATTGAAAGCTTTGGGGCGGGTGGTTTACTTAATGGAGTGGATGACGGGGAGTGCACGGATCATCAGGAACAATTATATGCATGAGAGGTGAAGTTGTACCTCACTGTGGTCCATCAACACAACTGATTCTGATTGAAATCACTAGGCCATGTGGAAGCAATATAGAGCAAGGTCACGTCTACAAGACCGAGGAGTATGTTACAAAAGTGACAGCTTGAGCGACTCAGGCTTCCACGGCAAAGTCCTCGTCATAGACATTGGAGCAAGGGTTTTGTGGGCTCTCAGCCCATGATCAAATCAGACAACTTACGGTTTCTGGTTAAAAAAAAAAGACGACTATAATCTGGAAACAATGGAAGAAACAGCTGAACATATTTTCTTGTGGATCTGGCAGAGAAGGAACTAAAGTGAAACTCTTCAGACATAAACTCCCAACGTAGAGCGGATCTCCCATAGCGAACTGGTATAGACAAGCCCTATAAAAGGGCAATGCTTTGAGACACTCACCCATCCACAAATTGCTTGTTGAAACTCCATCTGTGCTAGGAAAAAGAGAAAGAAATTTGACAGCAGAAGGGGTTCTAGAAGTCATGCCTGGATGCAGCCTGCCCCTGTTGGAGCGTAATGATTTCAGAACCAAAGCACTTGC
>JADBJO010008364.1:85000-125000 GCA_016801955.1 Conus betulinus | reverse complement strand
GCGAAAATAATAAACACTTTTTGACAGTTGAACCGTTCTCTGTTGAGGGATCAAAAGTATGTGAATGAAGAAAACAAACCTACTGAAAAAAGTTGCAGCTCAGTATGTAGCTACAATTTATAAAAGAAATAACTCAAAAGATAATAAAATGGATGATGTTCAGTTCACGATTTCTGACCACCTTTTTTGTAGATGTGCTTCTCATGACCTCAGAAGCAAAAGTAATTCATACACTACAGCGAAAAAGGAAAACGATTAAAACTTAGAAATTGAACTGGAAAACAAAATAGATCTTATATAAGTATACAGAGAATAGCTACATTTAGAAACTATTGAAATACCTGAAAAGCGAAAATGACTCCCTGAGTTTTTCGTTTTCATACTTCTCATTTGTACAGTTAAAGAATTCCAACTTAACCTTTGACATATATCCCTGTACTTCCAATCGATTGATTGATTAAAAATCTCCTATCTACAAATTGATATATTTTTCTCGCTGTAGCATACCTTGTTCGCATTATATGATATTTCATTAGGAGAAGCCTTATACGTAGTCTGACATCTGCAGATTAATTTCCATTAAAGGGATATTATTCCGTTCAGATGCTGTTGAGCAGAGTGTTACCATATAATGCCATAAATTACTTTGTTTTAATTCATCTACATAGTGATTTTCCCCCATAAACTAAAATCTTATTACCGAACCGTTTTGTAGATTTTTTTGGTGGAATTTGAATGCCAGTTTTAAAAAAAAATGATAACGTTAATATGTGAATATTAGATTTTCTTTGATGAATGATGTTTTCAAGTAGGTGTGAACATTTGCGACTACACATGTCATGTATCACACTATATAAGTGCATTCAACCACTTGATGAATCTACCCATCAGCCAGATAATGGAAATAATTAAACATCCAATTATCAATCGTATCCACAGAAATCTGTATAAAAAAAGAAATAGTAGAATGTTACATAGGGTTGGGGTGGAGCCGTTCTTCGATGCTGCGAGTTTCTCTCAGTCCGAACCACACGGTGAGAGCATAAGTGTACTGGAACAGCTTCAAGACTTCTTGCCATTCCCGACCAGTCTCCAAACTGGCCAGGGGTGTTCCCAGCAGGCGACAAGCTTTGTTAGATGTCGACCAACTCATCGAAAGCGAATACCATTCAAAGATGTAGCAACCTCTCCCAGCTTGAATCTGAAAAAAAGTCATACCAGGAAAAATATTCATGGATTAAACAAAAAGCCAGACACGCCACACAGGAAACACAGATCACACTTCTGTCAGCTTTTGTTTGGTTAGAAGAGGGAATCGATCAGACGGATCAACTTTAGACGCCTTGCTGATGTTTCGCCACTGCAACATTAATATACGATGACTTTTGAGAAATGTTCTGAAATAGCTACACTGCTTTTCAGGGTGATTAGCAGTCCTAGTGTTGTAGCCTGCACAGCTGAATTCCTAAGATGTGCGATGTAGGTATTTCCTGGGAGAAAAACGACATTCCACTGTTTGAAGTGACAAATGAACTGAAGAGGTTTCAGAGGTGAACAGTGCATATGAGAAAAGAAGAAAAGGTGGTCAGCTTGGCGATGATATATGCATATGGATAACCACATTTTATAACAAAAAACATAAAATCTAGCATCACAGTAAATGGACATGTATCTCGAAGCTTTAAAATGAATACAGAGAATCAGGGAGACCCTGTTTCACCCAACCTGTTTGTCTTGTGCTCAGAGTTGTAGGTCACACAATAAGAGAAGATGAAAATATAAAGGACATTACTGTCCTTAACACTATCTTCAAAACAAATCAATTTGCAGATGATATGTCATTTACACTGAACAGAGAGAGGATTTTTATGAAAATACGTATAGAACTCTTGTGTCGTTTGAGGAAAGTTCAGGACTAAAACTTAATTTTGAAAGGACTGTTAATGTGTCGCTAGGTCAGAAAAAAAAAAAATCAGTGAGCAAATACTCACCAGAAAAGAATACAAAATAGAATTCCTCCAAATATAAACGTTTGGGTATATATATATATATATATATATATATATATATATATACTATATATGTCACGACTGACTTCTCAAAAGTGACTGAATTAAAGCAATTGACAAATCAGCGGAAAGAAAAGGCTGTTCGAAATTTGGTCCAAACGGATTTGCGCACCCCTCGGGATAATGTTATACTTGAGTCGCTTATTCTCTCAAAACTTACGTATTGATACTGATCCCAAATCCCATGGGAAGCGTAATAAAACAGTCACAAAACATGTGTATCAATTATGAGATAAAAAAAAAAACTAGATATGAAGAACAACAAAAGCACTCCATAACACCGACAGGCGGTCTAGGTGTTCCTGACACAAGTTTTTACCCAGGCCTTAAAATGACATGGGTGAAAACGATCTTCACAAGAGCATCAAAATGGAAAAAGGAGCTCTGTATCGATTGTCCCGAAATTGACTCGTTGAAAAGGAGTGGGTCTTTGAGATTATTTAGAAATCAAGGAAAACAATCCTGGAAAAGTGTGTTGGTAACTTATGTGAAGTTTTCCATACCGGTAGAAGAGGCAAAAGAAGTATGAGCAGAACCGTTCTTTGACAATGTTTAGAATTGATAGTAATATGTTTTTCTTAAAAAAGTGGAAAAAAACATCCCTGTTAACAAATGCCTTCATACTTCAACTTAAGATTCTCTGAAGGTGGGAAATAATCTAAACAACTTTGTTTTGCGGGACAGATTCTTCGCCATGTAAATTGTTTGACCTAAGGATTGTCTCTCTTCACACATCTGTCAGGCTCACCTCTAATATGATATTTTCCTAAGCATTTTACTTTGAAGAGGCTTTTGATTCTCTTAATGTTGTTTGTTTTGTTTGTTTTTGTTTTATGTTTAAAGTTCTTGAATCCTATGCATTAGGAGACAGTATAAAACAAACGAATGCGACCACTTTACACCATTAGGGCCTATCAAATCAGCTTGGAAAGCTGTCTGGTTTCCGATAGAATGGTGCCGTAGGCACGGAGACCCTCTTCCATTTAAATAAAAAATGTCTATCAATTTTGAAATGATTTGGTTTATTTTTAGCAGTTATACAGGCATGTTTTGAATATGGTGACAGACCTGGTATGGCTCTTTGTGGTCATTTGGGCTAAAAGCAGTATGACACAGCATGCGCAATGCACCTACTTACAGTTCAACACTTACATCTTAGTCTTTTATGTCATGACTTTATTCACGGACACAGAAATCTAGAGAAAATTATTAGATCTGGCTCTTTGTCCCATGTCCCCTCAGTGTTATAATTCATTGTCTTTGTCCGCCATTTGTCAGTGGCAACGGTTTTCTCACCAAGACCCAATAAGCTAGGCCTATAGGCCTACTGCACTTCAATCATTGTCGTGTCCCTGTAGGAATGCTGGGGGCTGTTTCCGAGGAAACAGATTATCCATCACCTGGAAGTTCTATATGAGTAGCTTCCTCTTTTCTCTTACTGTCCTTTACTTTGGTTTTCTCTCTTTGTTTCTAGTGTTTTCCTGTCTCCTGTCATGGTAATTGTCTTGTTATTCTGGTAATTTTTTTTTTATAATGGCATTTTATGACGTGCCAGCTTAAAAATATTTTCTACTTTCATTTGTTTTTTATTCCGTAGATTTACTCTTATATATATATATATATATATATATATATATATATATATATATAGAGAGAGAGAGAGAGAGAGAGAGAGAGAGAGAGAGAGAGAGAGAGAGAGAGAGAGATTGAGAGAGAGAGATTGATTCACATTTCCATGAAGTTTGGGCAGCGCTCCACAAAGAAACGGCCTAGGCCAGACAGTGCCCGCAGCAGCAAGCAGAAATATTAAGGAAATCATAAGACCCAGGCCGCTGCAGTTCCAACATTTAATTCCATGCGAAATTTCGAAGCCTTTCTCCAGGACCTCCACCCCCCCCCCGTTAAACGGACCATCAAGACAGACACGGTGGTTGACTACCTGGATATCAAGCTACGGTTTGTATATGGGAGGATTCACACAGACGTCTTTAGCAAACACTGTCACTCATACCTCCCCCCAGATAGCTGCCATGCCCCATCGGTCTTTGAAGGACTTATCTCTAGCGTGGGGACCAGACTACGTATGCTGTGTAGTGATGATCTCACATTGGACAAACGCATAGAGGAGGAATATACCAGCTTTTTCGAGCTGTCTGGATGGGACCGAAAAAAAAGCCAAAAGGGAACTAACCAGAGCGGCCCAGACAGAGAAAACAGGAAAATATTCCCACCCAAAACTTTAATCGCAGCTGACAGACGCAGGAGAAACCTGGGGCAAATATACAAACCCCACGATTCCCCGCCGGTTTGTTCAACATGGACCAAAGTCGAAACCAGGCTTTTTTAAGTGCCAAGCAAAGCGATGCGACACTTGTGCCCATGCCATAGACATCGAGAGTTTCATATACCCATGGGACAAAAGAAGATGGGAGATTAGGAAAACACTGGGCTGCACAACCCCCAACACTGTGTACATCGTCCGGTGTAAGATCCATCAAGACGCCTGGTACGTTGGTTCTACCAGAAATCTAAAGCAGAGATGGGCTGGTCACAAATCGGACATCAAATTAAACAAGACGAACAAATGCCAAGTGGCCCACCACATGAATACTTTGAAGCACCCATCTGAAGACCTACACTCAGACGTCGAAATATTTGCCATAGACTGTGTAGAGGACGAAAGACTACTTGGTAAGAAAGAAACATGGTGGATGACTAATATCGGGACAGTCTTTGCCGGTCTTAATACCAGAATGGACATCTGTTCAATACTCCGTAACAGGATGCAGTTCCAGTAATAGTGCTTAATAAGTGTGTGTGTGTGTGTGTGTGTGTGGTGGGGGGTGTGCTTCTCTGTGTGTGTGTATGTGTGTGTGTATGGAGAAGGGAGGGGAGGGGGGATGTGCATCTTTGTTTCTGTGTGTGTGTGTGTGTGTGTGTGTGTGTGTGTGTGTGTGTGTGTGTGTGTGTGTTGGGTGTGTGTGCGTGTTGTGTGTGGGGTTGGGGGGGTGGGGGGTGGGGGGTAGGTGTATATGTGCACGTGTTTTTGTATGTGTGTGTGTGTGTGTGTGTGTGTGTGTGTGTGTGTGTGTGTGTGTGTGTGTGTGTGTGCGCGCGCGCGCGCGCGCGCCTGAGTGTGTGTATGTGTGTGTGTGTGTGTGTGTGTGTGTGTGTGTGTGTGTGTGTGTGTGTGTGTGTGTGTGTGTGTGTGTGTGTTGGTGGGGTCCTTGTGAGTTTGATGGATTGGATGAGGTGGTTATGCGGAGTGTGGGTGAGTATGTATGTGTCTGGGGATGTATGTGTATGTCCTAGCACATGTGGGGGTGGGGGTTGTGTGTGTGTGTGTGTGTGTGTGTGTGTGTGTGTGTGTGTGTGTGTGTGTGTGTGTGTGCGTGTGTGTGTGTGTGTGTGTGTATGCGCGTGTGTGTGCGTGTGTGTGTGTAAGGTTTTTTTTTTGTTTTTTTTTTTTTAACAACAGATTTCACACACCCCTCCTCCCCCTTCCCCCTTTTCTTCACCCCCCCCCCCCCCCCCCCCATAGAGAGTACGTATAAGATTATGTGTGTAACCTTCTCTATATATGTGAAGGTGCTTATGCCTGTTTAGATTTTGACTATGCATCTTATGATTTCTGGGAGGCATGGTGGTTGGTCTGTCTTGGACAAGTGGGGCCTGTGCATAGCCGCAATTCTGGTTTGATTGACGACCGGTGTGTAAGTTTAGCTGCTTATTCTGTTTCTGATGTGAAGTGTGTCAACAATAGACAGAGGGGGAGCATGTATGTTGATTGAGGGGTATAAATTGCCTGTGTGGGTGTGGGTGTGGGTGGTGTGTGGGGGGAGGGGGAGGGGGGACGTAGAGGTGTGTGTGTGTGTGCGCGCAAGCGCGTGTGTGTGTGATGTGTGTGTCTGTATTAGTGTGTGTGTGTGTGTGTGTGTGTGTGTGTGTGTGTGTGTGTGTGTGTGTGTGTGAGTGTGTTTTTAGGGTGTGTGTGTGTGTGTGTGTGTGTGTGTGTGTGTGTGTGTGTGAGAGAGAGAGAGAGAGAGAGAGAGAGAGAGAGAGAGAGAGAGAGAGAGAGAGAGAGAGAATATGTATGTTGGATGGGGTGTGGAGGTGGTGAGCGTGTTTTTTCTGGCTGTGAGTTGTTCTCTTGGTGTTGATGTTGCTGTTTTTCCCTGCTCGGGTTACGATCAGAAGTTATTTTTTGAAGAAGCCCAAGTCGGGCGAAAATTCGCATGGAATTAAATGGAGGAACTGCAGCGGCCTGGGTCTTATGATTTCCTTAATATATATATATATATATATATATATATATATATATATAGATAGATAGATAGATAGATAGATAGATAGATAGATAGATAGATATTATCTGGCGATCAGATAGTGAACATTTTACACACTGTCAAGAGCGAACACTAATTGTCCATTCTTCAATGTCTGTTTGTCCATATGCCTTTTTTGAATAGGGTTTTGTGGCATTTGCATTGTTTTCATTATCACCTATTTATGTTGTACTATCTCAGCACAGCCTAACTTCATATGCCATAAGATTTCAGGAATTCATCTATCATGGCATAATATCGCTTTTATTGTTATTTTTTCAGATTTTTTTTCGATGGTCTGACGGTTTGGGAAAAAACGTTTTTTTTTACCCAGTGAGTTTAACACACGGAGTAAACGTAGTGTGTGTGGTCGGCAGGCCTGTAATAATCACGACTCAGTTTGCTATCGTTGTCTCGTGACATTCGGTCGTAAGGGTCCATAATGGAAATGTGGTCAGTCAGACATCCCCACAGCCTTTAGTACTATTATCCAGTAATCTCCCATGTATGTTTCATGATGCAATTTTCTCACAATACACAAACGTATGTGAATTTTCATAAGATAAACATCTGCTTGACGAGAATGTGAAAGATAATATATTACTTTTGCGCAGCTCACACTGCTCAGATGTGTATGGGCAGGAGACTTCATCTTCAGACCCTGCGCACTGAGATACCAGGTCACAGCTGAAGTGGTCAACCAGTTCAGGCCAAACGGACGCCGTACAATTCCACCGGATTTCACCTTTGACTGTGGGTGAACTACACGCTCAGGTGTCATGTCCTTTGAATGGAAGGAATACCTCAGTCTAAATCCAGAGGCGTTGCCTTTGTTGAGACTAAAAAGATGGAAACTCAGAACAATATTTTTCCTGCCCTTGAATTTGGGGAACATTTTGTCATTTGGAAAGAGAAAGGGCACATAACGAGTTCTGCTAATGTAGGTCTTTACAAGACTGCCTTTCATATTTTGTGAACACAGTATGTCAGTGGCAATCGTTAGACGATCCTGCTGGTCCAGGTCTATGCTGAGAATGCTGATGAAAAAGATGTGGTCAGATGGTCTCGTCAGCGTGACACAACTCCTCATGTATGGGAGGGTATCTTGCAGAACGACCCCAGCCTGGCGTCTGGACATACCCTGAACAACGGAAGACCCCAAATTTTCAAACATGCATAGTGCTTCAGTTGTTGAATCATAAGGAGATTAACATCAGCATCTGCGTGCAATCAAGTCATCCTCACCGACATCAGTCAGCGTAAAACAATGACGGACACAGATCGCGTGTTGTATTCAAGAACATAGTATTGTTACTTATAGTAATAACAGTAAAATAATGGTTAAGGTCATCTTTATCAAGACGACAACGTCAACAAGAGTATTTACTCTGCCATGACTGCTAGTATTCAAAGGTTTTCGTCTTCTACCTCTCGTTTGGCTTTTCTTCCTTTTCTTTTCATTTTTTAATTTTACAATAATTGATTTCGTCGAATTCTTTATCACAATCAGCATGCGCCCCAGAGGCAATACAGAGCTTTCTAAAAATGCCCGGTGCTTAATACTTGATGCCTACAGGTCCGTCACCTGTACGGCAGTCTTGAAAGTGTTCAAAACATAAGCAAAAAAAAAGGTCAACATCACTAACCTCCTAGCATCAAATCTGCATCTCCAGAAGAAGTGTGAACAAGGTATCAAAAATGTATTTCTACCACATGAAATAACGCAGTCTATTCTGTTTGGATACATAAACCCAGAGGTGCTCCAGGTACCATGTTTTTCTTAAAGCTTACCTTAACACAAAAGAAATTAAGACTGTGAATATCCTGAGCCCTGTTTTTAGTTTCATCGATTTTCTATTAACTGAATGTTGAAAACAGGTTTCATTTAATTGAAATTCCTTTCATACATAACTTTATCCATAGCCATGAAAATCAAATGTCACATATGGATCATCTGTGAATTCGGTTATTGCTCTTCGAAATCGAAACGTCTGAGAAGTCAATGTTCCGTTTGGCTTCTGCATGCTTCTCAGACTGCATGCGAAGGTAACGGTATAAGGCCAGTTTCTTTCAGACGAAGGTGTTGGCTTCAGCTCACACAAAGCCAAGTCAACTTTAGGTAATGATTTTCTAAACCTCGCTAACTTTGCTGATCAGCCTGAGGAAGCTTACGCCAGAACAACCCTTGTAAGCAGAATTCATACCTTTGTTCTTCCTTACACAAGAAAGCAATCATTCCATCACCACCGTTCATCAGCACTGCAAGCATCAAATCTAAAAATATTTAAAACCAAAATGATGTACGCCACGTTATGGATTCACATAACAGCATGTACTGATTCACCCTTTCCCTTAAGCTCCCCGGTGTCTGCGCAATTCGATTCTACATATGAAGTGAATGCATCTGAATTTGCTCAAAGCACATATACATTTTTTCTCTCTCAAATTTCATGCCGCTTCACTGGCATTATATCCACGCCGCTCGTTCCAGCTCTCCATCAACAGCCAAGCAATCCAAAGGCTGCAGTGTCAAGTCGACATGAGGCAACCCACTAGAGAAGACACTGCCCTGTGTGTTCAGTGGTGCCTATTCTGATCCAATAAACGCAAGACCAATGAAGCCCCTACTGACGACAATAATTGCATAGTCGCAGAGTCTGCGTGCGTGAGATCTCCCTTTGGAGGGAACCACCACATCCGTCCAGTGACAGTCCTCATGCACTCGCCGATACCGTGACACGAACTTCACCTAGGGAATAAACGTGGAGTGGAAATCGAAAGTAATCTCCTCCATTACAGCAAGGTTTAAAGTGATGCAGAATTTGAGACAAATTTGATGCTGATCGATGAGGATGAGTATAATGAAGTTGACGCTACAGACATTGCATTCTGGTCTTAGACTGCAAGGCATGGCTGTACTCTACATTTACACTCTTAATACGCCTCGTCGTGAACCAGTCCCGAGAATTACAGACACCTGAAGTGTTTTATCAGTAGATTTGAGCACCACTGTGTCAGAGATGCGTCAATCAATTGAAACTCGATTTTGTGGTCCCCAGTCTTCCCATTTGAGCTCATAGCAAAATAAACCCTGGGTAGGAGCCAGTCAGGATGGAGAAATCCCCTCTGATGGCAATATAACCAGGACCTCCCATGCTGTTATCCACGACGCTAACCGCTGCACCACGGCGGCTGGTACATGGATACTTTTCCCTTTTCTTCGAAGAAAATCATACCATTTCCCCTGACTCTTGTTTTTGAGTGCATCAGTAATGCTCTTGAAACCCATAGTCATAGTCTTAAAACGTTGTGTTTCCCGTGCGCCATGAAGCCCCAAGTCAAGCAGAGGTTTCATGAGAGACGAAGTGATGGTAAAGAACTAAGTGCTGTTAGATATAAACTGTCCAAGATTCTAGGTAGTTAGATGGACTCGTTTTAGGCATCCTTCAGTCTCGGAAGATTATGGAGTTGTGCTCTAAGTGTCTATTCTGCACAGTCTATCTCCAGGCTGACCGTTCGAGGGCTGTTGCTTCCCAGTTGTTCTGGTCAATGTTCAAGGCTTTTAGGTCCCTCTTGCACACGTCTTTGAGTCGCAGCTGTGGTCTGCCTGTGGGACGTTTTCCCTGCACAAGTTTCTCCATAGAGGAGGTCTTTAGGGATCCGTCCGTCATCCATGCACACAACATGGCCGAGCCAGCGCATACGTCTCTGTTTCAGCAGCGTGTACATGCTGGTGCATCCGGCTCTTTCCCGGACGGTGTTGTTTGGGGACCTTGTCCTGCCAGGTGATGTTCAGAATGCGTCGGAGGCTACGCATATGGAAAGCATTGGGCTTTCGCTCTTGTCGGACACGCAAAGTCCAAGACTCGCTGCCATACAGGAGGGTGCTCACACGACGCAGGCTCTGTAGATCTGGATCTTTGTGTGCTCGGTCAGCTTGCTGTTTTTTCCATGCTTTCTTTGTCAGTCTGGTCATGGTGGTAGCTGCCCTGCCGATGCGCCTGTTGAGCTCTGCGTCAAGTGAGAGGGTGTCTGAGATATTTGAGCCCAGATAAACAAAGTCATGGACGACATCCAGTTCATGGTCATTGATGCTGATGACTGGGGGAGAGTCAACATCCTGTCCCATGACCTGTGTTTTCTTCAAGCTTATGGTAAGCCCGAAGTCTTGGCAGGCATCGCTGAAGCAAGTCATGAGCTGCTGTAGGTCCTCGGCTGAGTGGGCGGTTACTGCTGCGTCGTCTGCAAAGAGGAAGTCACGCAGGCAGCTCAGCTTGACTTGAGTCTTGGCTCTTAATCTGGAGAGGCTGAAGAGCTTTCCGTCTGTCCTGGTTCGGAGGTAGATACCTTCAGCTGTAGGACCAAATGCGTGTTTCAGCATCACAGTAAAGAAGATTCCAAACAGGGGGTGGGAGCCAGGACGCAACCCTGTTTCACTCCGCTTCATATGTTGAAGGCAGCTGATGTTGAGCCGTCAAAGATGACAGTGCCTTTCATGTCTTCGTGGAAGGATCTGATGATGCTGAGAAGTTTGGGTGGACATCCAATCTTGGGGAGGATCTTGAAGAGGCCATCCCTGCTGACCAGATCGAAAGCCTTTGTGAGATCTATGAAGGCAATGAAGAGTGGCTGCCTTTGCTCTCTACATTTCTCCTGAAGTTGTTTAAGGGAGAAGATCATATCTATAGTGGATCTGTTGGCACGGAAACCGCACTGCGATTCAGGATAAACTTGCTCTGCATGTACTTGGGGCCTCTTCAGTACTACTCGTGCAAAGACTTTCCCAACGATACTAAGGAGGGATATGCCACGATAATTATTGCAATCGCTTCTGTCACCTTTGTTTTTTGTACAGTGTGACGACGTTAGCATCCCTCATGTCTTGTGGTACTTCGCCTTCACTCCAGCAGAGGTAGAGGATTTCATGCAACTCGGTGATAAGTGTCTCTTTACAGCACTTCAGTACTTCGGCGGGAATACCGTCTTTCCCTGGTGCCTTGCCAGATGGCAAGAGAGTCCAGGGCTTTGATGAGTTCGTCTATGGCTGGTTCTCTGTCAAGCTCTTCCAGTTCTGGTAGGTGCTCTATGGCATTCAGGGCATCTTCTGTGACTACATTTTCCCTTGCATATAGCTCAGTGTAGTGTTCTACCCAGTGCTCCATCTGTTGTTCTCTGTCCTGAATCACCTCCCCTGTAGCTGATTTCAAGGGGGCAGTTTTCTTCTGTGTTGGGCCCAGTGCCTGCTTGATGCCGTCATACATCGCCTTAATGTTGCCTGTGTCAGCTGCGATCTGGATCTGGGAGCAGAGCTGAAGTCCAATAATCGTTGGCGCATTGCCTGGCACACTGCTGGACTTTGCAGCGAGCAGCACGGAGAACCTGGAGGTTCTGCTCACTGGGATTGGTTTTGTATGCTGTCAGGGCGTTTCTCTTGGCCTCGATGACTGGTGTCATTTCTTCTAAATGGGCTTCAAACCAATCAGCTGACTTGCTGGTCTTTTTGCCAAAGGTGGACATGGCGGCGTTGTAGACAGCATCTCTGAAGTGTTCCCATCGGTTTTGGGCATTTGCAGTGGGTGGGCCAGGGAGAGAATCCTCCAACACGCGCGCGAACTCCTCCACTTTTCTTCGATCGCGTGTTTTGCTGGTGTCGATGCGAAGCCGGCCCTCCTTTTTCTTCTACTGTGCAGTCTCTTTCGCGCAGAGCTTCACTTTGCTGCACACCAAAGAGTGGTCAGTGTCACAATCGTCGCTCTGGTAGCTGCGCGTGATCTTGATGCTGGAAAGGTTGACACGTCTGGTGAGGATCAGATCGAGCTGATGCCAGTGTTGATCGAGGGTGTCTCCAGGAGACTCGATGCTGAGGCTTCGTGTTGAAAAAATGTGTTACTGGCGCCCAACCCATGATGCAGCAGAGCTCTCGCAGGCGCTGGCCATTCTCGTTCATTTTCCCAGTGCCCAACTGAGCCAAGCAGGTGGGCCAGGAGTTGTGATCGACACCTACTCTGGCGTTGGAATCGCCTGCAATGAACAGTAATTCTCTGTCGGGAATTCTCCTTATAGCAGCACTGAGGTCGTCATAAATCTTGTCTTTTGCTTCTGCTGTGGATGCCAAAGTTGGTGCGTAGGCACTAATTAGACTGACTGGTCCCGATGATGTTTGGAGTCGGAGAGACAGGATTCGTTCTGTTTCTTCTACTGGTGGAGTTATAGACTCCAATAATCCGTTTCTAACTGCGAAATCCCACGCCGTGTTCTGTGACCTTGTCTGATGGTTTGCCCTGCCAGAACAGGGTCAGAAATGGGGCTCGACTAGAATATACTCATTGTCTGCTTCGACTGAAGACGATGACACAGATTTGTCATAGCTTTGTCAGACGACATGAACCAGGACGACTACAAGTTGCTTAACGGGAACTCTTTGGTCGCCTATGACAAGCGCCAGGTTTGGAGTAGCAGCGCTGAGAATCAGTGGAAACACCAGCAGCCCCCACCCACTACCTCTGCTCCCACCCACTACCCTCCTCCTTTCCATGTCACCCCCCCCTTCACATAGCGAGTGGAAAGACTGGTCTCGTGATAAAAAGGAACATGATAAAAAGGAAAAGGAACGTGTTGAATCATACAAATATTTAGGAACTTTTATAGATAATAAGCTGCATTTTAAAATCCCATGTTGAGTATGTCCACAAAAAAATGTCAAACCAGATTATATTGTCTTCGCAAGCTGCGATCATTTCATGTGAATACTGACATTCTTCGGACATTTTATTCATGCTTCTTGGAATCTGTTTTAACTTTCTCATTTATGTGTTGGTATGGTGGGTTTGACTGTGAAGAGTAGAAATGTGCTTGAGAAAGTGGTGAACGTGGGAGGAAAAATCGTTGGTGAGAGACAAAAAGTCTGAGTGAGCTGTACAGGTGCCGTGTTTGTTTGTAAAGCGAAGAAGATTGCGTGTGACCAGACCCACGTTCTTGCAAATCAGTATGACCTCATTCAGTCAGGACGAAGATATCGATCGGTTAAATGCAGAAGTGTCAGATTTAAACAAAGTTTTTATTCCCATGTCCATTGATTTTATGAACCGAGGAGATGTTTAATTGAAATCCAAATTCCTTTATATGATGTATGTCATATGTGAGAAAATGGGTAATGTGACAAAATTATTGTTTTTTTGCTGTGAATGTGTGCGACCACAAATTAATTTCTCAAATTGAGATAATAAAGTTTACTTGACTTGACTTGGCATACAAACGACAGCAACTGCCCCATCTAAAGGGCCATCTTAAGCTCATACTGTTCATTCCACCTCACCAACCAAATTCACAACCTCACCTTTTCCGTCCTTGTCCAGGCAACATCGGCCCACCGGGTGTCGTCAATGTCAGCCGCCATAAAGCCAGCCAGAGTACGCCATGCATTGGTGCTTATCACTTAAGTAATGCCTATTCTAATCTACCAAACGTATCCAACAAACCATCTGCAACTGTTCAGTTCGGAAACCGGAAGAAGACAGCATCTCACCCCTCCTCTTTTTTCTCTGCAGTGGGGAACATGTCACCTTCCGCTAACAGGAAACAGCGCTCCCAACTGGCCTGGAGCTGGAGGTAGAATTGAAGGTGAAATCAACACTACAGCTGAAAGCTGCTCTCCACAGGGATAACGACTCGAACTTACGTTCACGAGATTTGTAGTTAATATCATTGACATTACACCAGGATGGCTGAACCAAACGGATGTTCTTGAACAAAAGTCGCCCCTCTATACATAATCTAACTGTCCTTTAAATCTTATTATCCGTTAGTCATAATTAATCATCCTCTACTCATAGCATACCTCCTAAACGTAGCCTAACTATCCGTTATACTTAATTATCCTCCAAATGTATGCTTAGTCTCAATCAAACATAATCGTCTCGTAGATATTTTCTCATATCTTATAGCATACTTATCCAGTAGACAGAGCCTCATAATAATCCTCCTCTACGGAAGACTGGAGGACCTGCGACGGACTGCCACCTTTGTCGAGGAGACGGGGGAATCCATCTAAAGACATGACGAACGAGACAACAATCCTGTAAATATAACCTGATTGTCCTCTAGATGGGACATACCTATCATCGCAACTCATTGTGACTATTCTCTTGACCAAACCCATTTGTCTTTTAATAAAGGGTCCTCAGCACGGTGACATACTAACCTGCAGATGGAGACACAGAGATGATCTCCAGGGATGGCATTCGAGACTTGTCAACAAGATAGAAATACAAAGACACCTTGGTTTGGGCCTTTTTCCCGTTCGAAGTTTCCATTTCATCGGTAACGTGTTTGACCGTATATACATAGTTGGCATGTTGTCAATACTTTGGTCCGTGCAATCTAAGATGCGTACCTTACTGATTTTTGTCATAATTCTAATCGATAAGCGTATGCCATCACATTCGTCTAATCGCAAAGTCGCAATCTTATTTACAGGAAGTTTAAGTTTGACTCGACATTTCGTTGAAGTGTTGTCATAGGTCCTTTCGTAACTGATATACCCACTGGTATCCTCGATAGTAAATGGCTGCGAGTCAGAATTTTGGAAACATGATGTCAAATAGTAAGTCGTTGTGGGTTTGGACGACTGCGTTGGGTGGTGAAACTTGTATTCCATACAGGCGTGAAGTTTGTCCCAAGTGTGTTTTAGAGACTATGTACTGCAGGTCTGCTGTGGTAGCAATGGTTGTATGGTTCACATATGGCAACAAACCATTTGTAGTGCTGTCCCCTTCCAGATTGAAAAAGATCAGTACCAGCAATGCTTAGAGTTAGGTGTACAGACGTACATGTCACGCTGCAGAACAGCCACGCCACCAGGCGGTGTCTCCATGCAGCTGACACCATGCTTTCTGCTCCGATATTTCACCTGTTCATAGGAAAGCAACTATGACTGAGGTGGTTAAGTCAGATGCGTTACTGATTTGGGTCGATTTGAACAAAATGAAGGGTGAAATATCATGATTATCAATGTAATACACCTGTCAGTCTTGAAATCAAAGAACGCACACTCTGTCCTGAGTTATTCATAAACAAACAAAATTGCACAGAAACATGTGCATGTGTTTGCTTCGCCCCCCCCCCCCCTTCGCCTCGTATCCCCCCACCCGTCCCCCCCCCCCCCCCCCCCCCCCAACCATACGCACAAACAGACAGACTCACACGGACACAGACACAGACACACGCACTTACACACACACACACACACGCACGCACACACACACACACACACACACACACACACACACACACACACATACACACACGCACACACGCACAAACACGCACACACACACACACACACACACACACACACACACACACACACACACACAGTGGGGGAGGGGGAAGAGAGTGAGACAAAAACGATATACTGTCGAGAGAAAATGCGTTTTGACCACTGCCAAAGTGCATGGCAGGCGCGCATTCACTGTGTTCAAAGAGATGGTGCCTGTCTGCTTCATCTTCCACAACACGATTCCTGACCAGCGCCGTGAATGCAATGTAAAACACTGGAGCCATATGTACTTCCACTTGAGGCGTGCTTGGTGCGTGCTAACACTAACAGAATGGGAAGCTGTAGATCCACATGCCATTGGCAACACTGTTCTTTTTAAGGATGGATCTGCCCTGTTGCTCCAAGTTGCTCAAGGATGTCCTAGCTGCCTCCACAATACGCACTATGGCCGAGGAAGAGGCACCCTAGGTTACATTTGTCAAGTTTCGAGGAAAACGCGACGCACGAGCGCTTCAGATTTTCACTGTATCATTAAGGGGATGAGCCTTATCCAACATGACGGTCAATGATAGACTGTTGCTGTAACAGGTCTGTCCTACCAGGGACCGACTTTGTCTAGATGGCATGAACGACACAGCACATACTGACAGACTTTGTCTAGATGGCATGAACGACACAGCACACACTGACAGACTTTGTCTAGATGGCATGAACGACACAGCACACAATTTGACTCTCCACTGTTTGCTCATGTCAATGAATTAGGCCGGATGCCAAGATCTAAGAACGGTGTGAAACCTTCCCATGAACCATCAATGTCTACCTCATGTTAATGAATTAGGCCGGGTGCCGACATCTAAGAATGGTATGAGACCTTCCCGTAAACCATGTTAATGAATTAGGCCAGATGCCAAGATCTAAGAACGGTATGAGAACTTCCTATAAACCATCAATGTCCACCAGATCTCTTTTTTCTGTCCCAACCTCTGTGCCACCTCAGAGGCGGTGCACTCACACGACTCATTCCGACACCCCGTCCACAGCCACAGCCCGGTCGGCCCCGCCGCAGCCCCGGCACCGGCAATCCACAGGAGCAGTCAATGCCAAGTCTTTAAGAGGCAACCCACCGGAGGAGACACTGCACTGCTGCCGAGTCACTTCGGTGGTGTTCAGTGGCGCCTGTTCTGATTTGACATACGCAGGACACACCACCTACTAAGCCCCCTACTGACGACAATAATTGCCTAGTCGTGGAGCCAGCGTGAGTGAGCTTTCCCTCCGGAGGGCGCCACCACGTCCGTCCAACAACAGCCCCCATGGACTCGCCGATACCGGTGATCCTGACGAAACCAATCCAAGATCACAGACGTGAAGATGACATCGAAACTGAGGTCACCATGAGAGCAGGGCATGAAGGGCCACAGAATTTGAGACATTTATTTTCAAATGCTGATCGATGAAAATGAGGATGATTAAGATGATGCTACGGATTTCCATTTCAGTCTGAGACTACGACAGGGCTGTACTCTACACTTCCTTTAATAATATATCCCAGTGTCAACCAGGCCTGAGAGATACATTAAGTGGATGAAAACTCGATTGTGTGGTCCCAGTCTTCCCAACTGAGTCCGCAGCAAACTCAACTCTGGGTAGGAGCCGGTCGGAGCAGAAAAAAAACCCACATGGCTCTGATGGGATTCGAACCCACGACTTCCCAGCCGTGAGTCCGCGACGCTAACCACTTCGCCACGGCAGCTGGTATGTCCACCACATCTCACTGATGCATGCTGGTCGTCACCGTACTTCCGGACCGCGAGGCTTGCGAGCGTTGTGCATCTGGGATCCGCTAAGATGAACATTTCGGCCTATCACTTCAAAAAGCACATTGCCTGCACTGGAAGAGATGTACTGTACTTCAAGTTGTCAAGTTTTGTACCTGCTGCATGCTGACTGTGTATGTGAGTGCATGGTAGTAGCTCGTGTGTGTTTGTGTGTGTCTTTCTGTTTGTTTTTGTACTCCCAGTTCTTATAGAACAAGAAGTACTTTAGAATGGGAACGAACAAATGCTGTGTGTGTGTGTGTGTGTGTGTGTGTGTGTGTGTGTGTGTGTGTGTGTGTCTGTCTGTCTGTCTGTCTGTCCATCCATGGTGAAAATGTGTTCCACTCACTTTAGACAAAACTACTGGGCCGATCTTTCCGAAAATTTGTAGGTATGTTCATTATGGGTCACGGATAAGACCCGATGTTTTAGTTTACCGTTGTAGCCATTATTAACGGCTATAATGCCCATAACGGTTTTCTTCTGTATGGAATGTCTCAGAAAATACTTGGCTGATCTTTCTGAAAATTTGTGGGTATGTTCATTATTGGCGACAGATGATGCCCGATGTTTTATTTTACCGTTATAGCCATTACTAACGGCTATGACGGCCCATAACGGTTCTTCTTTCTTATGGAATGTCACAGAAAGTACTCGGCCGATATTTTTGAAAATTTGTAGGTATGTTTATTATGGGTCACGGAATATGGCCGATATTTTATTTTGCCGTTATAGCTGTCACTAACGGCTACAATGGCCCCTAACTGTTTTTCTTCTGTACTGAATATTTAAGAAAGCACTTGGCTGATCTTTCTGAAAATTTGTAGGTACGTTTATTATGGATCACGGATGACGCCCTATGTTTTAGTTTACCGTTACAGCCGTTACTAATGGCCCAGAATGGTTTCTTCTTTATGGAAAATCTAAGAAAGTACTTGGCCGAGCTTTCTGAAAAATTGTAAATATGTTCATTATAGGTCACAGATGATGGCCGATGTTTACCAGAATAGCCATTACTAACGGCTGCACCAGCCCAAGACGGTTTTTTTCTCTTTATGGAATATCTCACGCGTATTCAGGATAAACTGGGAGTAAGTTTATGTGCTTTTCATCATGTTTTTCCTGTCTTTGTCTTCCCCAAGCGCGTACCCTCCCCCCCCCCCCCCCCCCCCCCCCCTTCCCTCCTCGTTCTTGACTCATCCACGTCCGTCCCTTTCCTCTGTCCTTTCTCATTCATACTTTTTGTCTCATCTTACGTCCGCTTCCTTTCACGCCATCCCCACTCCCACCCTCATGTTACACATCCACCCCTCTTTATTTTACGAGCGAGGCAAGAAAGTTACTGTAACAAAGTATTGTTAAAAGAACTTTGTCTGCTGAAGACTTCTGCGCTCCGTGTATGGGATCCCTGCTTTGTCAGAAGGAATGCTGCATCCAATGTATATTGCCATCAAAGATCACAACCAAACAACGTACATGTATTGCTCAGCTGAGTATAAGGACGTCTTACATATCTGATGTCTGATGTTTTGTACACGTGTTGAAATCCAAATGAAACCATGACACCATGTAACGATGTAGATTTTGTCAACTCCAAAAGACACGGACCACGCTTCCTCTGTTTCAGAATGTGGGAAGAACAGTGGGCCATTGCCTTTTTAGTTTCAAAGATGAAATTAGATAATTTTCTTTGCAGCTCGGTTCAAATACTAAAGTCATTCATTAAAGTCATTATTTGCTAATCGTATAATGCACTGGCTATGCATAATCTGTTGTCGTCTGACACCGTACAAGCATATTCTAAAAGCAGCATGGTTCTGCTGAATGACACAGAAACAGTTGACAGTACAGTAACATTTTGGTAGTTTCTATCAGACATAAGATAAGTGTTGCCTTCCAATAACTTTTGGGTGTGTTCTGACAAAAAACAAATAATGGGGAAACACGTACAGACAATAAGTTTAATATTCACAAACACCCAGTGTTCTTCTATATGTTTGTAAACTGGCTGAAAAAAAAATAATTCAAGGGTTTTTTCTTGGAACAACTGCAGCACAGAATGTACGTGTATGTAGTCATGACTAGCCAGGTGGGTTACTTTCTCAGCTGAGATTAATTCATTTGCACGGGTAGACTCCAGCTGGTGAGTTGGTGCTGGAAACTACCCTTGCAATGAATCAGAATGTCAAACGTGCTCCTTCATCGCCAGCATCCATAGCATCATTGGCCCCAAGGGACAATTCCAAGTTCAGTCCTGTGTCTCCCCGCCAGTCCACCTACTTGGCGCACGTACTTAGATGTAGTCTCACCTTAATGTTGTATGCAGGGAAAACATATTGCACCCTCAACCAATGCTTCATAGAGCAAACCTCAGAGCCATCCAGTTGTCTCATCCAACGCCAGTGGGGGTCCATTTCAATGCTGATTGCCATAGCCAGACCCATAAGTTCATCCCTGTTGTCTGGTCAGTTCCAACCGGCGTCTGACGGATGGTGATCCATGCTGACTTGCAGACTGTGTCCTGCCCTCAGGGGTCTGTGCGCCAACTGCCTTCTGTCTCACTTTGTACCACAGCTCCACATTTCTTCCTTTCGTGGGTCACCGGATGCAGACCTTGCCTCTCAGTCGAGTGTGAGTGAATGTCTGTATCTTCTACAGCATCACCCCGGTCTTCCTTCAGGTCTCAGAGCCGTATGACAGGACCGTTCTGACCCAGACTCTGATCTGAAACCTGGAAGGGATATGAGAGCTGGAGAGATGACGATCAGGCTTGGGGCTTCAAGAGAAATGGAACCAACTGGAGAGAGGAGGGAAAGTCAGTTCAGTACACTTGAGAAATATCGTTAATGGCCGACAGTTTCTCTATGGCGAAAGGATCAATTAATCAAGTGACTAACCTTCCGGTTTTGATGCAGATCCATGGTTTCATTAGGAGCAACATTATGAGCTTAAGTTACACCCCATTGACCTATCAATTTGTTTATCTTTGTACATAATCAGTCACAATCAAACACTGCCAACACGATGTATTCACGTGGACGTTGGCCTGTTCACACATGTGACAGAGTGTACTCAGAACCTCAAGCATACAATTGTATGACCGTAGATGATTTCGTTAAACAGAAGTAAAACAACACTTTGGATATTGCCTAACTCTCCATCATTTTCAGCTGTTTTGAATAGATCTGTACTGTTGCGGTTTTCTTTTTTCTTTTTTTTTTTTTTTTTTCTTTTTTTTTGCTGTTCCAACTTCTGCGTCACCTCAGAGGCAGTGTGCACCCACGCCGCTCATTCCGACACCCCGTCCACAGCCACAGCCCGAGTGGTCCCGCCGCAGCCCCAGTACCGGCAATCCACAGGGAGCAGTCAATGTCTAGTCGTCAAGAGGCAACCCACCGGAGGAGACACTGCACTGCTGCCGAATCACTTCGGTGGTGTTCAGTGGCGCCTGTTCTGATCTAACATACGCAGGACGCCACCTACTGAGCCCCCTACTGACGACAATAATGCTAAGTCGCAGAGCCGGCGTGAGTGAGCTCTCCCTCCAAAGGGCGCCACCACGTCCGTCCAACGACAGCCCCCATGGATTCGCCGATACCGGTGACCCCGACGGAACCAAACCAAGGCCACAGACGTGGAGGGGACATCGAAATTGAGGTCACCATGAGGGCAGGGCATGAAGGGTCACAGAATGAGTTTTTTTGTTTAATGCTGATCGATGAGAATGAGGATGATTAAGATGGTGCTACGGATTTCCATTTCGGTCTGAGACTACATGACAGGGCTGTACTCTACGCTTCCTTTCATAATATATCCCGGCGTCAACCAGGCCCGCGAGATACAGGCACCTGCAGTGTTGGTCAGGAAATTTGAGCAAACATTCTCAGAAACGCATCCATTAAGTGGATGAAACTCGACTGTGTGGTCCCAGTCTTCCCAACTGAGTCCGCAGCAAACTCAACTCTGGGTAGGAGCCGGTCGTGGCAGAAAAACCGACATGACTCTGATGGGATTCGAACCCACGACCTCCCAGCCGGGAGTCCGCGACGCTAACCACTTCGCCCATACAATCAAATCTCGAACACACTAACAGAGTCCAAACACAAGAATTGCAAGACTTTGTGCAAGAAATATGACAAAGATTGAACACCATTTACGCAAAAGGCGATTACCCTTGACAACTCTTCTGATATCGGATACAGATCAAACGGGCAGGTGTGTGTGTGTGTGTGTGTGTGTGTGTGTGTGTGTGTGGTTACTGAATATGATTTTGCTCTTTGTACACATACACAGGCGCGCGCGCACTGGCTTACACACACACACATGCGCGCGCGCGCGCGCGCACAAACACACACACACACACACACACACACACACACACACACACACACACACACACACACACACACACACACACACACACACACACACACGCACACACACACACACACACACACACACACACACACACACACACATTGATACTGCAACACATGGATACAACAGCTATTAAGTCTATAACTATGTGTTTCAACATATATGCTTGCAAGCCCGAACTTTGGGTTCAGGGAGGTGGTTGGGGGTGGGGGTGGGGATAGGGGTGGGGGCATATAGGTTAAAGGCAATGACGTCTTCCACATGGTCTGCTATTAGGCCTAATCTGTGATGAGGAATGAGTGGATGCTGCCCATGAGGATGACAGAAACGTTCGTTTTCTTTTTTACCTTTACCTTTACCTATCCCTTGACATTGCCTGTCGTTGGGGCACCCCTGATGATCCGGCCACCACTCTCTGTCCCTGTCCTCTACTGCTCGCTGAGATTCCGCCAAGTTCAGGCTCATTCCAGTCCACTCTCCGATTTTGTCTTCCCATCTCTTTTTTTGTCTTCCTCTATTGCGGCTTCCTCTGACTATTCCTTGCAGGATTGTCTTTGCAAGGCCTGCTAAACGAGACACATGTCCGTACTACTTCAGTTTCCGCTTTTTGACGACTTTGAGTGGGTCTTCGTGGGGTCCAATTGCCTGTTGAATTATTCTGCAGACTTCTTCATTTGTCACGTGGTCTGTGTAATTGATGCCCAAGATCTTTCCGTAGCATCTCATTTCAGTTGCCAGAATTCTTCTTTGTAGCTCTGCTGTGAGTGTCCAAGTTTCACACGCATGTAGAAAAACTGAGAGGGCAAAGGAGCGCATAAGGTGGATCTTGGAGCGTAGACTGAGGTTTTTGTCTCTCCATATAGTTTTTAGTCTTGCCACTACAGCTGGTGTTTGTGCAATCCTTGCCACAATCTCAGGCTTTGAGCCTGCATTGGATATGATGATCCCTAGGTATTTGAAGGCCATCACGGTTTCCAAGGTTGTTCCCCTGACTTTGATCTCTGCCTTAATGCCTTTGGTACTGTTGGTCATGAGCTTGGTCTTTTCGTCGCTGATCTCCATGCCGTATGTGGAAGTTGCTTTGTCAAGATGTTCCACCAAGCTCATTAACTCGTCTTCATTTCCTGCAAGACCATCAATATCATCTGCAAATCGCAAATTGGTGATTTTTCTTCCCCCAATGTTAACTGTTCCTTCATGATTTTCCAAGGCATTCTCCATGATCCTCTCCAAAAAACATTGAAGAGGGTTGGTGAGAACAGACATCCCCGGCGCACGCCAACAGTGGTACGGAACCAGTCACCTATACTGCCATTCAGGAAGACGGCGCTAGTGGCTTTGTTGTACAGCTCTTCAATCATGTGTACGCGGTTGGTATTGAGGTTGTACTCTCTCATGGTTGTCCATAATGCTGCATGCCATACCCTGTCGAAGGCCTTCTTAAAGTCAATAAGTACGTGGTAAAGATCTTGGTGGTGCTGCAGATACTTTCGCAGATTGTTCTGAAGTCAATATCTGCTCAGTTGTGCTTCGACCAGCTCTGAAACCTGCTTGTTCCTCTGCAATCATGGTCTCCACTATATGTTTCAACCTGTTCAGAATTTTTTTTTAGCATAACTTTACTTGGATGACTGATAAAGGTGATCGTGTGGTAGTATCGGCACAACTGTAAATTTCATTTCTTTGGAAGGGTAATGATCAGTGACGTGTCCAGGGAGTTGGCCATATCCCAGTGCTTCAGATCTTATTACAGATGACAGTGAGAGCAGTGATCATGGCTTCTCCTCCTGCTTGGACCAGTTCTGCAGGCATGTTGTCAATTCCTGCTGACTTCCCTTGTTTGAGTGACTTGACTGCTGCTTCAACTTCTTCGCGTAAGATGTGATGAGAGTCATCTTCTGATCTTGCTTGTACTTGTGGACACTGCAGTACTGCTGGATCTCCACTGAGCTAATAGTTATATAACTCGGAAGAGTATTCTGTCCATCTATTCAATATTTCCTGGTCTTCCGATAGGCAGTTCCCTGACTTGCTCTGGATGTTTGTAGATCGTCCCTGTTTCTCGGTGGTGAGATCTTTTACCACTTGGTATGCCTTTTTGATGTCATTATTCTTTAGATTTTCTTCAATTTCAGTGCGTTGATTCTCATTTCAAGTTTCTTGTGCTTTTCCATCTATATTCTTACTTTGTTTTTGCTTCTCTGTACAGTTTGACTTCTTCAGGATCGCTTTTCTTTTTCTTCATTTCCGTCTTTTGTCACCACATAGCTGTAAGATGCCCGTAGTGACCCATGCTTTTTTGGGGGCGTTAGCGTTTCCCCAAAATCTCTTTAGCTGTTTCCACTACTGCTGCATTGAATGTGTTATTTGTGTCATCAGTGTCTGCGTCTTCTTGCACCCAATATCGTCAGAGGCGCAAATTTTCCTCCAATCATTGCTTGGAACTCTTCTCTTACTGCTGGGTCTTTGAGTTTGTCTAGGTTGAAACGTAGTCAAGTAAAACTTTGGTCTTCTCATCTTTTTTCAAGCGTATCCTGAACGTCATCAGAACCAGATCGTGATCGCTTCCTATATCTGCCCCGGCAAAGATACGGGTACGTGCCGCGTTCACTCCTGTTCGGAAGCGTTGGGGAACCAGAATGTAATCGATCTGGCTGCGATGTTGACCATCAAGGTTGTGTGTCATGCCATATCTTGAAGGTTTGTAGGCATCAAGAGTATTTGCTATGATCAGGTGGTTTGTTGTGGCGAACTCGAGAAGGCGAAGACCTCTTCCGTTCGCGATAGGGTTGCAGGATGGTCCACAAGCATTTTTCCAATATGTTTGCGTATCTTCTCCTACTGTCGCGTTCCAGTCACCTGTGTCACTAGTACATCTTTCTTTGGTGTTTTATCGATGACATCTTGAATTTTCTACACGCATCCAAGTCATGACTTCTAGATACCCCTAGGCTGCCAAGTTTTTTTAGAGCTGCCGGAATTCAAAACCGCTACTTTTGGATGGGCAGACGTCTCAAGGCGTATTTTTAAGACGGAATGTCTCACCCGCATTGCTAACGGACACCTGTTCGAATGTGGGAAATGTAAACCTTATGAAGTTCACTTTGTTCCTCTTAGACCAGATTCAACCGCAATATATTTCAACCGCCACTGCCATTGCGTCAGGGTTCTGGCTCCAATCTTGCCAGAAATCCCGATATACTTCATGAGATCATAAGGTGATGAGCGTATAAAGCACTTTGCTCCGACCTCTGTGGTGATGACTCAGGTTTGGAAGCCAGATTCTCTCAAACTGCAGGCTGGACTGGCATAATTCTCAGTCTTGTAGAAGTGAGCTTGCTCCGTTCTGCTTTCGTTTGGCACATTGATTTCAATCGTAATCATGTCTTTTGATAAAACCTGAGTGGAAAACAATATCGAGTCTTATGCCACTCTTCCTTATGGTCTCTGGATGATTCTCCCGTTCTGGAAATTCTAAGGTGCATTCCCAGTTATCCAATGCCCCCACGCTGTAAGTCCTGAATCCACGTTGTTGAAATCACAGCTGTTCTCGACCATGATTGGTGGCCTCCTGTCGTGTAGAACTTCGTTGCTGGAGTTGACGTAGTGTTTCCCGAGGCGATGCTAACAGCATGTGCAATCTCCTTGAGCACTTTGTTGTTCCTCCACGTGCACCTTCCCTGGGTAAACGCTGCTTTGCATGAACTCATGACATAATCCACTGTCGTGACAGAGTGAGCACGTAGGATCGTCTGATTTCCCAAGTTTGACCAGGTTTGAATTCAAAGGCAGGAGGTCACATACAGATCTGAGGATGAAGCTGAGTGTAGGAGGTGCCGTGTGCCATCTTTCATTCCAGGTGAGTCTTATTTGGAGTGCGTTTTCCCCACTGTCCTTGTTGCCTTTGCTGGGCTGCCTTCCCAATTCTTTAGGCATCTGCTTTCTTCACTGCTCTGTCACCACTTTTCTCTTTGCTTTCCCTTTCCCTTTGGCCAACAATTCTCTCTCTGCTTTCCCTTTCCCTTTGACCAAAAAATTTCTCTTTGCGTTCCCTTTCCCTTTGACCAACAATTCTCTTTGCTTTCCCTTTCCCTTTGGCCAAAAATTCTCTTTGCTTTCCCTTTCCCTTTGACCAACAATTCTCTTTGCTTTCATTTCATTCTGTTGACCCCAGTTCTCTGTTAGTCAGCGTGTGACCTCTTACTTCCCCCATCTTGAAGTTTTCCTTTGCCACATCCACCACTTCCCGAACATTCCATTTCCTGCCAGTCTTCAGTGTTGGCTGGACTGAATACCATTTTTGCCCTCGAAATCCTCAAGCATGCCTTGCCTCACCTGCCTGTATTTCTCGGGGATGGATTTTAGGGAAAGCTTCAGCTTCACTTGGCGAGAGTAGAGTACGATGTCAGTAAGACAGGTGGGACACCAGGCCATATCCTAAACATCTGCTAATTTAGCCTCCATTGGTTCCATGGTGATACTACTGATATCGTATATCAGTAGAGGCCAATGGAGCTTTGAGATCAGCATGAACTGCCGCCACCAGACTTGGTATTTGCCAGGGAGCCCACACGGGTCTATTACCTGCTGGCTTTCTTCTGCCGTTTGCCTCGTTCCTTGTCCCCTTTTTGTGTCTTTAAGAAGTTATCATACCACCTCGCAACATTTTACTGGTACTTCTGTTACGGTTTGAATGGATTGGTCGGCTACAGTGAGCGTGACTGTTTTACCTACTTTTCCTTTCCATAGGAAAAGGTTTTATAAATTCTTGGCTTGAAATTCATCCTGGATGAAGAAATTAACCTGTCCAACTACTTCAGCGTTTTATGCGTCTCATCTTCCTTGATAGAAAGCACTGTTGTGTTATCCATGAAAGTTTTTAGAGCGGGCAATTGATATTCAATCCCGAGTTCTACCAAACTTGTACAGCCCATGGCAGCTTTCAAGATGGCCTCCATTGCTAACACGAACAGTATTGGAGAAATTACACAGCCGTTGCTATGCCAATTTCCAGATTGGTCCAGTCTTTTGTGTATTTTTTTGGTGGAGAACTTGATTGAAAAGTCACGGAATTACTTTCTCGGTATTTCTCTAATGTTCTTTGGAACATGATTTGTGTCTCGAGGGCTTTGTTTCAGCTTTACATCAAGGTCCCGTTTTTCTGCCCTAGCTCACTGGATCGCATTCCAAATCATAATAGCATGTGCTAACAGAGACGCCTGGGATGCCTCCTTTCTGGATTGGCAAATCCAAGTACTCATTTTCAATAGCCAGTCGGGCTGTCATTACATAGAAGAAGATTTTCCCCTTCGACGCTCAGAATTCATATTGTTGTAAACTGGCTGATGTCACTCAAGTTTTGCTATTTGGGGATGTACACTCCCTCAGCTGTTATCAATGGTCGCTGATCTTCAAGCTCCTCCATACTAATCTTGTCATTTCATTGAGCCACTTAAGAACATTAGGACATTTCCTGTACAGCAGGTATGGTATTCCACGCACTACAGGCGAAAATTTGGCTCAGGCTTTCTAGACCGCTTTTTACCCCATGTGGTGTTGGTGGCTTGTCATTGAACTTTTTCTCTGGCACTGCAGGCTGCCTACGATCTGGATTTCAAGTGATGCTTCGCTCTGAAGGTCGGAATATGTTTTGCGGTGATTTTCAAGAGTNAGAGTAGACAAAATTTCTCAAAATGTTGGGAGAATCCTTTTTAGTTAAATCATTGTAATCAATGTCAAAGGAAGCTTTTGATTGTACCCCATTTTGGAATGGGTGAAAACGTTGGTTTTCCGGCGATATCATTTTTATCTATTTTTGTATCTTTTAGAAGATCTGAGGAAAATGAATAAATAGATTTTGTGGATTGTATATGTTGTGCACGTTTTCCAAAATCCTTTTCCGAATCTAAACATACCTCTTCTGAGCAAAAAATTTTTTGAGAAACTTTTTAAGATGAATTTTAAAGTAGAAGCTTTTCTAATTTCAGATAGAGGTAGAACTCCCACTTCGTTGTATGTCCCTAAGTTTGACGTGTGTGGGGGAACCCCAAGGGCGATTTTGAAGGCTTTGCAATCAGTGCTCTGAAGTTTATTTAAAAGATATTTAGGTGCATTAAAAAATACTTCCTGAGCATATGTAAGTCTTGAGCGTACCAGGGCTGCTGCTAAAACAGTTAAACTTTAGTGTCTTGCCCCCCCAAGATTGTTTACTGACAATTTTAAGGAAATTCAAACTTTTCTTGCTTTATTTAAAATATGGTCAATATGAGTATTCCATGTTAGTTTACTACTAAGGATTACACCCAAGAATTTAACGCTTTTAACGTAGTTTAAAAGAGTGCCGTCTAAGGTGAAAACTGGAAGTTTATTTGGATCATTTCCAGAATTAAAAAGCATCAAATTCGTTTTTTTTTTCTGGTGAAAGAGATAGTCCATTTTCATGTAAAAATGTACTGATTTTATTTAGCTCGTGTTGGTATTTAATTTTATATATAGTTCAGTGATCTTAACGGAGTATTTCTTTTTCATCGTTACTTTACTCCATAGACATATATCGTCAGCAAATTGAGCTAACTCTGTATCTTTAGAAAGACCTTTGGGTAGATCAGAAATCAAAATATTAAACAAAATTGGAGAAATTACCGATCCTTGGGGTAAGCCCATTTGTAAATGTCTTGGGTTAGAATAGGTATTTCCTACTCTTGTTTGAATATGTCTGCGATGCAGAAAACATTTGAATATATTTGTACATGTTTCCATTAATACCAAATATTCTTTAATTTAAGCAAAAACCGCTTGTGCCATACTTGTTCATAGGCTTTTCGTATATCAAAAAAACGTTGCAAGTACGTTTTTTACGACGTGCAAACTGATGCTTTACATGCGTTGTGAGTTGACCAAAATGTTCTATTGATGATCTGCCTGTCTGAAATGCAGCTTGGTTGATTGGTATAATTGTATGTTTATTACAATGATGAACAAGTCTTTTTTAAAGCAATCTTTTCCATCAATTTACATGTATTTGATGTTAATGCAATAGGTCGATAACTATGTATATCTCTGAGTGGTTTCCCCTTTTTGTGAATTGGAACATATAGAGAATGCTTCCAAATTTGAGGCATGTTACCATCTATCCAACATTTTTGAAAAAAAAAATGCAAAAACTGTATCATATTTTGTGGAAGATGACTTAACATTTCATTAGAAATGCCGTCTAGGCCCACTGATTTATTTTTATTCAAAATTCATAATACATTCTTTTGACTTCCTGCAATGTTATTGAGGTATTCAAACAATGATCTTCTACTGGCTGTGGACTATTATAAATATTTTTCTTTTCTTCATTTTCACGGTGTTTTTTTAGTTGTTAAGTTGTCTATGCTACTGTTTCTTGCAAACAGATCAACAAAAGCTTCAGCTTTATCAAAATTTGATGGAAACTCTGCATTGTTTAATGTGATAGGGCACTGAGGTAGGTTAACCCCATTTTTCATTGTTTTTAAATGTGTCCAAGCTTTTTGCATATCTTTAAAATTTGACACCTCATTCTCACAAAATGAAGACCAGTATTGCCGCTTTGCTTGTGCATTTACTTTGTTTTGTGCGTTTTTTGCTTTTTTTCTTCTCAAGAAGAAGCTTTTTAACTTTTTCCTTAGGATCTTTTTCTCTTTATTCTTTTATTTTATTCTGTTTCTCTTCTTTTAGCCTCTTGACAAGTCTCATTCCACCAGACATTACCCGAATGTTTCTTTGATTTTACTGATTTTACTGTTGGAATTGATTCACTAGCAGCAGAGAGTACAGTCTTTTGAAATCGATCATACAATGTTTCTACATCTTGACTATTAATTTGTTCTTCATCAATATAAAATGAGCGTAACAAAAATGAAAATTTATTCCAGTTAGCAAATTTATAACACAGTATTTTGGAACTTTATCGTGTGTTACATTGTTTGTTTCGGGTCTCATCGTTTCAAATGTAATGACAATAGGTAGATGGTCACTATTTATGTGTCATTAAGAGTTTGCCAATCACAAGAAACCGCTAGCTCTGGGGATATTAATGTTAAATCTATGGCACTAGGATTATGTTTGGGATTGTCTGGAATGCGAGTTATATTGCCATTGTTTAAAAGGTAGAGAGATGAGTCAACTATGTTCTCAGTAAAGCGGTTACTAGTTATGACTTGACATCCTTTTTCCCAAAATGGCGAATGGGCATTAAAGTCACCACTGACGAGATATTTATTTGACTGGTCTGACTGAATCGAGTGTAGCCATTCAGTGTTTGTATCATTTGGACCTTGTGGTAAATAAACAGAAAACAATTGTTAGTATATTACGATTTACCTGTACCTTTACTGCACAAGCATGCAGTCCGGGAACGTCTGGTGGAACAGGACTAGTAGTGCATGGCAGGTATTTTTCTCCTTCACGAATATATATTGCTACATTTATTTTTTCATGGTTATCTACTTTTTGAATAATAGGTGGAAAATAGTAATTGTCTAACCTAGGTAACTTTTCCTTCCGTACATTTAATGATTGCAAAGCTAAAACATGATATTTTTCTTCTGATAGTTGTTGTACTAATTGATCAAGAGTCGTTGTGATGGATCGACAATTCATTGAAATACCTTAAAAACTTTATCTGTCATAAGTAAACTGAGAGGACAAAATATTGATCAATGTACTTAAGACATTTTTATATATTAGGCATACATAAGTATGTAAGACACAAGATGAGGATAAATGTATGACAGTCAAACTAATGATGTTGGATTTAACAGTGCATAGGAACCAAAATAATGTTCATTTCTTAAATATAAATGGGCCGATCGTGTATGCTGCTCCAAGGGTAGAAATGCAGGTCATCCGGTGGGGATGGAAGGACCTAGGGTTGAGGTAGCGGCGCCGTGCAGTCTTCTTTGGCCTGGTCCAGAGTAGCCCATTCAGATGATGCCCAATTTTCCTGGCGAGGATACTGGTGCCCGTGAAGGTAGGGTGGAGACCGTCATGGAGGATGTTGGTCGTAACTGGAAGCCGCGAGTGACTGACAAGGGAAACGTTTTCCATGTTACATAGCTCAGAAGCTACTATGGCGTTGAACAAATCCGCCTTTACATTCAGCTGGGGGTCCTTGACAGGCGTCACACCTTACTAATGACCAATTTCATTTGGGGACAGCTGTTAGAAATGTCTTTGATGCATTTCACAAGTTCATCAGCGCAGCTTGCAGGTGTTGTGTTCTTTAGGTCATTGATTCCACAATGGACTAGCAGTGCATCGTACGACTCGTCGGCTTTCTTTGAGTGCTGGTTTGATTTCACTTATTCTGAAAGCTTTTTCCGTTTTGCCTCTAAACCCGAAAGACTTCCCAAGTCTGTTCTTGTTGATTTTTGCAAGCACAGAGTCATGGACAAACAGCACATTTGGAAGTTCCCTTGTTTCGCTTTCATCTTCACCGCGTTCTCTAGCTGAGTGATGACGTAATTTGCCGTTATGATCTCTGACGTAGTTCTTACTTTTGACGCTCTTCTCTTTTTCATGTTCTGTTTTTGTTTTTGCCTTCGGATTTTTTTCTTTGGATTGGCACTCTGTTTATTTTAACACTTCTTTTTCACTCGGCCTTTGTTGAACAGTAATATTTGATTGTTTAATAGGCTCGGACCGCAAGGCATCTGCGTAAGACGGGTGGTGAAGAGTTTCGGTTTGTGTCTCTTGGTCTTTGGTTTTGTGCTTTGACAGAGTCGACTCGATGATTTTGGACTGGTTCTCGACGATTTTTTCGAGATTATAGAGTCTGTCGCTTAGCGATCTAACTAGGCATTTCATGTCAAGCACTCTTCCACTGTTTGTTCATCATGTCGCCAATGTGAAGAACTACTTTGTCTTCCTGTGTTTTGGAAGATGTTCCGAAACGGCCGTCGCCACTCAAACTGAACGTTTTGATTTTTCTCTAGACTGCTGGGGTCGATTTGACTCGAGCTACTCACATTTTTTGACAGAAGCGATAGAAGTCCAGACTGGCCACTGATTTTCTTATTTTGCTTCTTATTCATTGTACATTTGTTGATTTTTTTTTCTCCATCCATCGTCAATGGGTTTTGACTGTGGTCGCCATCTTGTATGTGTGTGTGTGTGTGTGTGTATGCGCGTGTGTGTGTGCGTGTGTGTGTGTAAGTTTTTTTTTTTTTTTTTTTTTTTTTTTTTTTTAACAACAGATTTCACACACCCCTTCTCCCCTTCCCCCTTTTCTCTCTCCCCCCCCCCCCCCCCCCCCCCCCCAATAGAGAGTACGTATAAGATTATGTGTGTAACCTTCTCTACATATGTTAAGGTGCTTATGCCTGTTTGGATTTTGGCTATGCATCTTATGATTTCTGGGAGGCATGGTGGTTGGTCTGTCTTGGGCAAGTGGGGCCTGTGCATAGCCGCAATTCTGGTTTGATTGACGACCGGTCTACGGGGGTGCCCCCCTTTCCCCCACTTCCCCCCCCCCCCCCCTCCATCCCATTTATCCATTTATTCATAGTTTCATTTCTTGAGATTTGTGACCAATTATTAGGATTTCTTCCGGTGTAAGTTTCGCTGCTTATTCTGTTTCTGATGTGAAGTGTGTCAACAATAGGCAGAGGGGGAGCATGTATGTTGATTGAGGGGTATAAATTGCCTGTGTGTGTGTGGGTGTGTGTGTGTGTGTGGGAGGGGGAGAGGGGCGTAGAGGTGTGTGTGTGTGTGTGCGCGCGTGCGCGTGTGTGTGCTTATGTGTGTGTCTGTGTTTGTGTGAGTGTGTGTGTGTGTGTGTGTGTGTGTGTGTGTGTGTGTTTTAGGGAGTGTGTGTGTGTGTGTGTGTGTGTGTGTGTGTGTGTGAGAGAGAGAGAGAGAGAGAGAGAGAGAGAGAGAGAGAGAGAGAGTATGTTGGATGGGGTGTGGAGGGGGTGGTGAGCGTGTTTTTTTTCTGGCTGTGAGTTGTTCTCTTGGTGTTGATGTTGCTGTTTTTCCCTGCTTGGGTTTCGATCAGAAGGTTGTTTTGAAGAAGCCCAAGTCGGGGGAAAATCGCATGGAATTAAATGTGGAACTGCAGCGGCCTGGGTCTTATGATTTCCTTAATATGTATATATATATATATATATATATATATATATATATATATATATATACATCAAGAATACCACTAAAATGCCTAATAAAATTCTTAAAATGCTCGACCCCTTGGGGAGCAACATCTGTTAAAAATAGGATGGTAAAAGGAGGTTTTAAAAATCGACAGCTCTGTTTCGAGCGCTGGCTCTCGTCAGGATGGTTTTGGGTTGTCTACTGCCGGTGTAATATGGCCCAATGTCACTGTTTACACGTGCGGATTGGCTGCACGTGTTGTTCGGTTTTCAGTTGTTTTTACAGTTCAGGGTGCGTTTGCTGACAACGGTTTCCATTTTGTGTACCTGCAGTTGTTTACTATTTCTACTTTAGTATTTAGAGTTGCTAAGTGTGGTTTGCATAGTATTAACCATTTTTCTGTTGAACATAGGTTGCATCTTTTAGAAATTCCTATTTACTATTTCTACTTTAGTATTATGGTTTCAAATCATGGCGATCTCCACCGGCCATAGATGAAATGAAAAACTTTTGAAGATAAAATGAAAAGAATGATAGCCAACATAGAATTCAAAAAATCAAACAACGATTTCCAAACGTCATTAAAAAATGAAATAAAAACAAATACAAAATGACAAAAAAATATTCGTGAAGGCTGACAAAACCAGTAATTACTACAAAATGGAACCAAACGAGTACTCACAACTTCTTGATAAAAACATTCAGAAAAACTACAAAAAAGCTGATAAAACCATACACAACAACATCCGAAAAAAAGAAAAAAAACTCGTACACCACATGGATCTAGGTGACAGGGTGGAAACAACAGCAATAAAAGAAGCCTTCATAACCCTTAAAGACCATAAAACACAATTTCCACAACAACCCAACATGTAGACTAATAAACCCATCTAAATCTGAACTGGGCAAAATAAGTAAGAAAATCTTAGAAAAAGCCATAAAAAAACATAAAATCAAACACTGAATACAACCTCTGGAAGAACACATATGACGTTATCCAATGGTTAAAAAAAACTTAACAAACAGAACAACACAGTATTCATCACATTCGACATAGTAGACTTCTACCCATCCATAGATGAAGAGCTACTCACTAAAGCTCTGAAATTTGCTAATAAACACACAGACATAACAGGGTCAGAAATGGAAATCATTCTTCACACCAAGAAAACTTTACTCTACAGCAGAAATGAAACATGGATCAAGAAAACGAATAAAAACTCAACATTTGATGTGACCATGGGAAATGTTTGACATTTGGTATGCTATGCTATCCAACATCCAAAAACAACTCGGAAAGCAAGTCGGACTGTACAGAGACGACGGCCCTCGCCGCGCTAAACAACAATACAAGAAACCATCGAAAACAAGAAAAAAGAACTATGCAAAATTTTCCAAAACCAAAACTTAAAAAAATCACCATCGAAGCAAACAAAAAGGTAGTGAACTACTTAGACATAACACTTGACCTCAACAACCACATATATAAACCATACAAGAAACCTAATGACACACCCATTTATGTAAACATCAAAAGCAACCACCCACCATCTATACTAAAAAAAACCATACCCAATGGCATAAACAAGAGATTATCTAATCTGTCACATAATGAAAGAGTATTCAACAACGCAGCAGCAGAATACCAAGAGGCATTGCAAAAAAAAAGGTTACAGCTACAAACTACAATACAACCCAGATAACAACATGAACAAAAACAAAAAAAAGCAGGAAAAGGAAAATCACATGGTACAACCCTCCATATGATGGACGAGTAAAAACAAATTGTCCAAAATATTCAACAAGAACACCATCAAACTATCATATTCATGCATGCCTAACCTTAAAAATATAATTGATTCATCCAACAAAATGAAAAAGCAACACAATTCCACCGGTTTCACCTTTGACCTGTGGGTGAAATACACGCTCAGGTTTCATGTCCTTTGAATGGAAGGAATACCTCAGTCTAAATCCAGAGGCGTTGCCTTTGTTGAGACTAAAAAGATGGAAACTCAGAACAATATTTTTCCTGCCCTTGAATTTGGGGAACATTTTGTCATTTGGAAAGAGAAAGGGCACATAACGAGTTCTGCTAATGTAGGTCTTTACAAGACTGCCCTTCATATATTTGTGAACACAGTATGTCAGTGGCAATCGTTAGACGATCCTGCTGGTCCAGGTCTATGCTGAGAATGCTGATGAAAAAGATGTGGTCAGATGGTCTCGTCAGCGTGACACAACTCCTCATGTATGGAGGGTATCTGGCAGAACGACCCCAGCCTGGCGTCTGGACATACCCTGAACAACGGAAGACCCCAAATTTCAAACATGCATAGTGCTTCAGTTGTTGAATCATAAGGAGATTAACATTAGCATCTGCGTGCATTCAACTCATCCTCACCGACATCAGTCAGCGTAAAACAATGACGGACACAGATCGCGTGTAGTATTCAAGAACAAAGTGTTGTTACTTATAGTAATAACAGTAAAATAATGGTTAAGGTCATCTTTATCAAGACTACAACGTCAACAAGAGTATTTACTCTGCCATGACTGCTAGTATTCAAAAGTTTTCGTCTTCTACCTGTCGTTTGGCTTTTCTTCCTTTTCTTTTCTTTTTTTATTTTTAGAATCATTGATTTCGTCGAATTCATTAAAACAATCAGCATGTGCCCCAGAGGCAATACAGAGTTTTCTAAAAATGCCCAGTGCTTAATAATTGATGCCTACAGGTCCGTCACCTGTACGGCGGTCTTGAAAGTGTTCAAAACATAAGCAAAAAAAAAAAAAAAAAACCGTCAACATCACTAACCTCCTAGCATCAAATCTGCATCTCAAGAAGAAGTGTGAACAAGGTATCAAAAATGTATTTCTACCACATGAAATAACGCAGTCTATTCTGTTTGGATACATAAACCCAGAGGTGCTCCAGGTAGCATGTTTCTTAAAGCTTACCTTAACACAAAAGAAATTAAGACTGTGAATATCCTGAGCCCTGTTTTTAGTTTCATCGATTTTCTATGAACTGAATGTTGAAAACAGGTTTCATTTAATTGAAATTCCTTTCATACATAACTTTATCGATAACGATGAAAATCAAATGTCACATATGGATCATCTGTGAATTCGGTTATTGCTCTTCGAAATCGAAACGTCTGAGAAGTCAATGTTCCCTTTGGCTTCTGCATGCTTCTCAGACTGCATGCGAAGGTAACGGTATAAGGCCAGTTCTCTTTCAGACGAAGGTGTTGGCTTCAGCTCACACAAAGCCAAGTCAACTTTAGGTAATGATTTTCTAAACCTCGCTAACTTTGCTGATCAGTCTGAGGAAGCTTACGCCAGAACAACCCTTGTAAGCAGAATTCGTACCTTTGTTCTTCCTTACACAAGAACGCAATCATTCCATCATCACCGTTCATCAGCACTGCAAGCATCAATTCTAAAAATATTTAAAACCAAAATGATGTACGCCACTTTATGGATTCACATAACAGGATGTACTGATTCACCCTTTCCGTTAAGCTCCCAGGTGTCTGCGCAATTCGATTCTACATATGAAGTGAATGCATCTGAATTTGCTCAAAGCACATATACATTTTTTCTCTCTCAAATTTCATGCCGCTTCACTGGCATTATATCCAGCCGCTCGTTCCAGCTCTCCATCAACAGCCAAGTAATCCACAGGCTGCAATGTCAAGTCGACATGAGGCAACCCACTAGAGAAGACACTGCCCTGTGTGTTCAGTGGTGCCTATTCTGATCCAATAAACGCAAGACCAACGAAGCCCCTACTGATGACAATAATTGCATAGTCGCAGAGTCTGCGTGCGTGAGATCTCCCTTTGGAGGGAACCACCACATCCGTCCAGTGACAGTCCTCATGCACTCGCCGATACCGTGACACGAACTTCACCTAGGGAATAAACGTGGAGTGGGAACCGAAACTAGTCTCCTCCATTACAGCAACGTTTAAAGTGACGCAGAATTTGAGACAAATTTGATGCTGATCGATGAGGATGAGTATAATGAAGTTGACGCTACAGACATTGCATTCTGGTCTTAGACTGCAAGGCATGGCTGTACTCTACATTTACACTTTTAATACGCCTCGTCGTCAACCAGTCCGGAGAACTACGGACACCTGAAGAGTTTATCAGTAGATTTGAGCACCACTGTGTCAGAGATGCGTCAATCAATTGAAACTGGATTTTGTGGTCCCAGTCTTCCCGTTTGAGCTCATAGCAGAATGAACCCTGGGTAGGAGCCAGTCAGGATAGAGAAATCCCCTCTGATGGCAATGTAACCAGGACCTCCCCATGCTGTTTATCCACGACGCTAACCGCTGCACCACGGCGGCTGGGTACATGGATACTTTTTCCCTTTTCTTCGAAGAAAATCATACCATTTCCCCTGACTCTTTTTTTGGAGTGCATCAGTAACGCTCTTGAAACCCCATAGTCATAGTCTTAAAACGTTGTGTTTCCCGTGCGCCATGAAACCCCCAAGTCAAGCAGAGGTTTCATGAGAGACGAAGTGATGGTAAAGAACTAAGTGCTGTTAGATATAAACTGTCCAAGATTCTAGGTAGTTAGATGGACTCGTTTTAGGCATCCTTCAGTCTCGGAAGATTATGGAGTTGCGCTCTAAGTGTCTATTCTGCACAGTCTATCTCCAGGCTGACCGTTCGAGGGCTGTTGCTTCCCAGTTGTTCTGGTCAATGTTCAAGGCTTTTAGGTCCCTCTTGCACACGTCTTTGAGTCGCAGCTGTGGTCTGCCAGTGGGACGTTTTCCCTGCACAAGTTCTCCATAGAGGAGGTCTTTAGGGATCCGTCCGTCATCCATGCACACAACATGGCCGAGCCAGCGCATACGTCTCTGTTTCAGCAGCGTGTACATGCTGGTGCATCCGGCTCTTTCCCGGACGGTGTTGTTTGGGACCTTGTCCTGCCAGGTGATGTTCAGAATGCGTCGGAGGCTACGCATATGTAAAGCATTGGCTTTCGCTCTTGTCGGACACGCAAAGTCCAAGACTCGCTGCCATACAGGAGGGTGTTCACGACGCAGGCTCTGTAGATCTGGATCTTTGTGTGCTCGGTCAGCTTGCTGTTGTTCCATGCTTTTTTGTCATGTGGTCATGGTGGTGCCTGCCTTGCCGATGCGCCTGTTGAGCTCTGCGTCAAGTGAGAGGGTGTCTGAGATATTTGAGCTCAGATAAACAAAGTCATGGACGACATCCAGTTCATGGTCATTGATGCTGATGACTGGGGAGAGTCAACATCCTGTCCCATGACCTGTGTTTTCTTCAAGCTTATGGTAAGCCCGAAGTCTTGGCAGGCATCGCTGAAGCAAGTCATGAGCTGCTGTAGTCCTCGGCTGAGTGGGCGGTTACTGCTGCGTCGTCTGCGAAGAGGAAGTCACGCAGGCACCTCAGCTTGACTTGAGTCTTGGCTCTTAATCTGGAGAGGCTGAAGAGCTTTCCGTCTGTCCTGGTTCGGAGGTAGATACCTTCAGCTGCAGGACCAAATGCGTGTTTCAGCATCACAGCAAAGAAGATTCCAAACAGGGGGGGAGCCAGGATGCAACCCTGTTTCACTCCGCTCCATATGTTGAAGGCAGCTGATGTTGAGCCGTCAAAGATGACAGTGCCTTTCATGTCTTCGTGGAAGGATCTGATGATGCTGAGAAGTTGGGTGGACATCCAATCTTGGGGAGGATCTTGAAGAGGCCATCCCTGCTGACCAGATCGAAAGCCTTTGTGAGATCTATGAAGGCAATGAAGAGTGGCTGCCTTTGCTTTGCTCCCTACATTTCTCCTGAAGTTGTTTAAGGGAGAAGATCATATCTATAGTGGATCTGTTGGCACGGAAACCGCACTGCGATTCAGGATAAACTTGCTCTGCATGTACTTGGGGCCTCTTCAGTACTACTCGTGCAAAGACTTTCCCAACGATACTAAGGAGGGATATGCCACGATAATTATTGCAATCGCTTCTGTCACCTTTGTTTTTGTACAGTGTGACGACGTTAGCATCCCTCATGTCTCTGTGGTACTTCGCCTTCACTCCAGCAGAGGTAGAGGATTTCATGCAACTCGGTGATAAGTGTCTCTTTACAGCACTTTCAGTACTTCGCCGGGAATACCGTCTTTCCCTGGTGCCTTGCCAGATGCAAGAGAGTCCAGGGCTTTGATGAGTTCGTCTATGGCTGGTTCTCTCTGTCAAGCTCTTCCAGTTCTGGTAGGTGCTCTATGGCATTCAGGGCATCTTCTGTGACTACATTTTCTCTTGCATATAGCTCAATGTAGTGTTCTACCCAGTGCTCCATCTGTTGTTCTCTGTCCTGAATCACCTCCCCTGTAGCTGATTTCAAGGGGCAGTTTTCTTCTGTGTTGGGCCCAGTGCCTGCTTGATGCCGTCATACATCGCCTTAATGTTGCCTGTGTCAGCTGCGATCTGGATCTGGGAGCAGAGCTGAAGTCACTAATCGTTGGCGCATTGCCTGGCACACTGCTGGACTTTTTGCAGCGAGCAGCGCGGAGAACCTGGAGGTTCTGCTCACTGGGATTGGTTTTGCATGCTGTCAGGGCGTTTCTCTTGGCCTCGATGGCTGGTGTCATTTCTTCTAAATGGGCTTCAAACCAATCAGCTGACTTGCTGGTCTTTTGCCAAAGGTGGACATGGCGGCGTTGCAGACAGCATCTCTGAAGTGCTCCCATCGGTTTTGGGCATTTGCAGTGGGTGGGCCAGGGAGAGAATCCTCCAACACGCGCGCGAACTCCTCCACTTTTCTTCGATCGCGTGTTTTGCTGGTGTCGATGCGAAGCCAGCCCTCCTTTCTTCTACTGTGCAGTCTCTTCGCGCAGAACTTCACTTTGCTGCACACCAAAGAGTGGTCAGTGTCACAATCGTCGCTCTGGTAGCTGCGCGTGATCTTGATGCTGGAAAGGTTGACACGTCTGGTGAGGATCAGATCGAGCTGATGCCAGTGTTTGGATCGAGGGTGTCTCCAGGA
>JADBJO010008364.1:32500-80000 GCA_016801955.1 Conus betulinus | reverse complement strand
ATGGGTCACGGATAAGACCCGATGTTTTAGTTTACCGTTGTAGCCATTATTAACGGCTATAATGCCCATAACGGTTTTCTTCTGTATGGAATGTCTCAGAAAATACTTGGCTGATCTTTCTGAAAATTTGGGGTATGTTCATTATTGGCGACAGATGATGCCCCGATGTTTTTTTTTTTACCGTTATAGCCATTACTAACGGCTATGACGGCCCATAACGGTTCTTCTTTCTTATGGAATGTCACAGAAAGTACTCGGGCCGATATTTTTGAAAATTTGTAGGTATGTTTATTATGGGTCACGGAATATGGCCGATATTTTATTTTGCCGTTATAGCTGTCACTAACGGCTACAATGGCCCCTAACTGTTTTTCTTCTGTACTGAATATTTAAGAAAGCACTTGGCTGATCTTTCTGAAAATTTGTAGGTACGTTTATTATGGATCACGGATGACGCCCTATGTTTTAGTTTACCGTTACAGCCGTTACTAATGGCCCAGAATGGTTTTCTTCTTTATGGAAAATCTAAGAAAGTACTTGGCCGAGCTTTCTGAAAAATTGTAAATATGTTCATTATAGGTCACAGATGATGGCCGATGTTTACCAGAATAGCCATTACTAACGGCTGCACCAGCCCAAGACGGTTTTTTTTCTCTTTATGGAATATCTCACGCGTATTCAGGATAAACTGGGAGTAAGTTTATGTGCTTTTCATCATGTTTTTCCTGTCTTTGTCTTCCCCAAGCGCGTACCCTCCCCCCCCCCCCCCCCCCCCCCCCCCCCCCTCCCTCGTTCTTGACTCATCCACGTCCGTCCCTTTCCTCTGTCCTTTCTCATTCATACTTTTTGTCTCATCTTACGTCCGCTTCCTTTCACGCCATCCCCACTCCCACCCTCATGTTACACATCCACCCCTCTTTATTTTACGAGCGAGGCAAGAAAGTTACTGTAACAAAGTATTGTTAAAAGAACTTTGTCTGCTGAAGACTTCTGCGCTCCGTGTATGGGATCCCTGCTTTGTCAGAAGGAATGCTGCATCCAATGTATATTGCCATCAAAGATCACAACCAAACAACGTACATGTATTGCTCAGCTGAGTATAAGGACGTCTTACATATCTGATGTCTGATGTTTTGTACACGTGTTGAAATCCAAATGAAACCATGACACCATGTAACGATGTAGATTTTGTCAACTCCAAAAGACACGGACCACGCTTCCTCTGTTTCAGAATGTGGGAAGAACAGTGGGCCATTGCCTTTTTTAGTTTCAAAGATGAAATTAGATAATTTTCTTTGCAGCTCGGTTCAATACTAAAGTCATTCATTAAAGTCATTATTTGCTAATCGTATAATGCACTGGCTATGCATAATCTGTTGTCGTCTGACACCGTACAAGCATATTCTAAAAGCAGCATGTTCTGCTGAATGACACAGAAACAGTTGACAGTACAGTAACATTTTGGTAGTTTCTATCAGACATAAGATAAGTGTTGCCTTCCAATAACTTTTGGGTGTGTTCTGACAAAAACAAATAATGGGGAACACGTACAGACAATAAGTTTAATATTCACAAACACCCAGTGTTCTTCTATATGTTTGTAAACTGGCTGAAAAAAATAATTCAAGGGTTTTTTCTTGGAACAACTGCAGCACAGAATGTACGTGTATGTAGTCATGACTAGCCAGGTTGGGTTACTTTCTCAGCTGAGATTAATTCATTTGCACGGGTAGACTCCAGCTGGTGAGTTGGTGCTGGAAACTACCCTTGCAATGAATCAGAATGTCAAACGTGCTCCTTCATCGCCAGCATCCATAGCATCATTGGCCCCAAGGGACAATTCAAGTTCAGTCCTGTGTCTCCCCGCCAGTCCACCTACTTGGCGCACGTACTTAGATGTAGTCTCACCTTAATGTTGTATGCAGGGAAAACATATTGCACCCTCAACCAATGCTTCATAGAGCAAACCTCAGAGCCATCCAGTTGTCTCATCCAACGCCAGTGGGGGTCCATTTCAATGCTGATTGCCATAGCCAGACCCATAAGTTCATCCCTGTTGTCTGGTCAGTTCCAACCGGCGTCTGACGGATGGTGATCCATGCTGACTTGCAGACTGTGTCCTGCCCTCAGGGGTCTGTGCGCCAACTGCCTTCTGTCTCACTTTGTACCACAGCTCCACATTTCTTCCTTTCGTGGGTCACCGGATGCAGACCTTGCCTCTCAGTCGAGTGTGAGTGAATGTCTGTATCTTCTACAGCATCACCCCGGTCTTCCTTCAGGTCTCAGAGCCGTATGACAGGACCGTTCTGACCCAGACTCTGATCTGAAACCTGGAAGGGATATGAGAGCTGGAGAGATGACGATCAGGCTTGGGGCTTCAAGAGAAATGGAACCAACTGGAGAGAGGAGGGAAAGTCAGTTCAGTACACTTGAGAAATATATCGTTAATGGCCGACAGTTTCTCTATGGCGAAAGGATCAATTAATCAAGTGACTAAACCTTCCGGTTTTGATGCAGATCCATGGTTTCATTAGGAGCAACATTATGAGCTTAAGTTACACCCCATTGACCTATCAATTTGTTTATCTTTGTACATAATCAGTCACAATCAAACACTGCCAACACGATGTATTCACGTGGACGTTGGCCTGTTCACACATGTGACAGAGTGTACTCAGAACCTCAAGCATACAATTGTATGACCGTAGATGATTTCGTTAAACAGAAGTAAAACAACACACTTTGGATATTGCCTAACTCTCCATCATTTTCAGCTGTTTTGAATAGATCTGTACTGTTGCGGTTTTCTTTTTCTTTTTTTTTTTTTTTTTCTTTTTTTTTTGCTGTTCCAACTTCTGCGTCACCTCAGAGGCAGTGCACCCACGCCGCTCATTCCGACACCCCGTCCACAGCCACAGCCCGAGTGGTCCCGCCGCAGCCCCAGTACCGGCAATCCACAGGAGCAGTCAATGTCTAGTCGTCAAGAGGCAACCCACCGGAGGAGACACTGCACTGCTGCCGAATCACTTCGGTGGTGTTCAGTGGCGCCTGTTCTGATCTAACATACGCAGGACGCCACCTACTGAGCCCCCTACTGACGACAATAATTGCTAAGTCGCGAGCCGGCGTGAGTGAGCTCCCCCTCCAAAGGGCGCCACCACGTCCGTCCAACGACAGCCCCCATGGATTCGCCGATACCGGTGACCCCGACGGAACCAAACCAAGGCCACAGACGTGGAGGGACATCGAAATTGAGGTCACCATGAGGGCAGGGCATGAAGGGTCCACAGAATTTGAGACTTTTTTTTTATGCTGATCGATGAGAATGAGGATGATTAAGATGATGCTACGGATTTCCATTTCGGTCTGAGACTACATGACAGGGCTGTACTCTACGCTTCCTTTCATAATATATCCCGGCGTCAACCAGGCCCGAGAGATACAGGCACCTGCAGTGTTGGTCAGGAAATTTGAGCAACACTCTCAGAAACGCATCCATTAAGTGGATGAAACTCGACTGTGTGGTCCCAGTCTTCCCAACTGAGTCCGCAGCAAACTCAACTCTGGGTAGGAGCCGGTCGTGGCAGAAAAAAAACCCACATGACTCTGATGGGATTCGAACCCACGACCTCCCAGCCGGGAGTCCTACCACTTCGCCACGGGCGGTGGTTGTTGCGTAATCTCTATCAAACTTATGCCATTTTCCGGAATGCGTCTAATTAATATGACAAAAAGAATTCGTAGGTTTACAATTTACTTGTTTTAGGTTTTTCAAACAGAAAAGGCTACACTTAGAACGAATTCACTTTGTTCGCTTTGCAGCAAAATCTGCATCAGTCAAAATTACGTCATTCCTGCACACAGGCCAAACATACAATCAAATCTCGAACACACTAACAGAGTCCAAACACAAGAATTGCAAGACTTTGTGCAAGAAATATGACAAAGATTGAACACCATTTACGCAAAAGGCGATTACCCTTGACAACTCTTCTGATATCGGATACAGATCAAACGGGCAGGTGTGTGTGTGTGTGTGTGTGTGTGTGTGTGTGTGTGTGTGGTTACTGAATATGATTTTGCTCTTTGTACACATACACAGGCGCGCGCGCACTGGCTTACACACACACACATGCGCGCGCGCGCGCGCACAAACACACACACACACACACACACACACACACACACACACACACACACACACACACACACACACACACACACACACACACACACGCACGCACACACACACACACACACACACACACACACACACACACACACACACACATTGATACTGCAACACATGGATACAACAGCTATTAAGTCTATAACTATGTGTTTCAACATATATGCTTGCAAGCCCGAACTTTGGGTCAGGGAGGTGGTTGGGGGTGGGGGTGGGGATAGGGGTGGGGGCATATAGGTTAAAGGCAATGACGTCTTCCACATGGTCTGCTATTAGGCCTAATCTGTGATGAGGAATGAGTGGATGCTGCCCATGAGGATGACAGAAACGTTCGTTTTCTTTTTTACCTTTACCTTTACCTATCCCTTGACATTGCCTGTCGTTGGGGCACCCCTGATGATCCGGCCACCACTCTCTGTCCCTGTCCTCTACTGCTCGCTGAGATTCCGCCAAGTTCAGGCTCATTCCAGTCCACTCTCCGATTTTGCAGGATTGTCTTTGCAAGGCCTGCTAAACGAGACACATGTCCGTACTACTTCAGTTTCCGCTTTTTGACGACTTTGAGTGGGTCTTCGTCGTGGGGTCCAATTGCCTGTTGAATTATTCTGCAGACTTCTTCATTTGTCACGTGGTCTGTAAATGATGCCCAAGATCTTTCCGTAGCATCTCATTTCAGTTGCCAGAATTCTTCTTTGTAGCTCTGCTGTGAGTGTCCAAGTTTCACACGCATGTAGAAAAACTGAGAGGGCAAAGGAGCGCATAAGGTGGATCTTGGAGCGTAGACTGAGGTTTTTGTCTCTCCATATAGTTTTTAGTCTTGCCACTACAGCTGGTGTTTGTGCAATCCTTGCCACAATCTCAGGCTTTGAGCCTGCATCAGATATGATGGATCCCTAGGTATTTGAAGGCCATCACGGTTTCCAAGGTTGTTCCCCTGACTTTGATCTCTGCCTTAATGCCTTTGGTACTGTTGGTCATGAGCTTGGTCTTTTCGTCGCTGATCTCCATGCCGTATGTGGAAGTTGCTTTGTCAAGATGTTCCACCAAGCTCATTAACTCGTCTTCATTTCCTGCAAGACCATCAATATCATCTGCAAATCGCAAATTGGTGATTTTTCTTCCCCCAATGTTAACTGTTCCTTTATGATTTTCCAAGGCATTCTCCATGATCCTCTCCAAAAAAACATTGAAGAGGGTTGGTGAGAACAGACATCCCCGGCGCACGCCAACAGTGGTACGGAACCAGTCACCTATACTGCCATTCAGGAAGACGGCGCTAGTGGCTTTGTTGTACAGCTCTTCAATCATGTGTACGCGGTTGGTATTGAGGTTGTACTCTCTCATGGTTGTCCATAATGCTGCATGCCATACCCTGTCGAAGGCCTTCTTAAAGTCAATAAGTACGTGGTAAAGATCTTGGTGGTGCTGCAGATACTTTTTCGCAGATTGTTCTGAAGTCAAATATCTGCTCAGTTGTGCTTCGACCAGCTCTGAAACCTGCTTGTTCCTCTGCAATCATGGTCTCCACTATATGTTTCAACCTGTTCAGAATTTTTTTTTAGCATAACTTTACTTGGATGACTGATAAAGGTGATCGTGTGGTAGTATCGGCACAACTGTAAATTTCATTTCTTTGGAAGGGTAATGATCAGTGACCGTGTCCAGGAGTTGGGCCATATCCCAGTGCTTCAGATCTTATTACAGATGACAGTGAGAGCAGTGATCATGGCTTCTCCTCCTGCTTGGACCAGTTCTGCAGGCATGTTGTCAATTCCTGCTGACTTCCCTTGTTTGAGTGACTTGACTGCTGCTTCAACTTCTTCGCGTAAGATGTGATGAGAGTCATCTTCTGATCTTGCTTGTACTTGTGGACACTGCAGTACTGCTGGATCTCCACTGAGCTAATAGTTATATAACTCGGAAGAGTATTCTGTCCATCTATTCAATATTTCCTGGTCTTCCGATAGGCAGTTCCCTGACTTGCTCTGGATGTTTGTAGATCGTCCCTGTTTCTCGGTGGTGAGATCTTTTACCCACTTGGTATGCCTTTTTGATGTCATTATTCTTTAGATTTTCTTCAATTTCAGTGCGTTGATTCTCATTTCAAGTTTCTTGTTTTTTTTCCATCTATATTCTTACTTTGTTTGCTTCTCTGTACAGTTTGACTTCTTCAGGATCGCTTTTCTTTTTTCTTCATTTCCGTCTTTTGTCACCACATAGCTGTAAGATGCCCGTAGTGACCCATGGCTTTTTTGGGGGCGTTAGCGTTTCCCCAAAATCTCTTTAGCTGTTTCCACTACTGCTGCATTGAATGTGTTATTTGTGTCATCAGTGTCTGCGTCTTCTTGCACCCAATATCGTCAGAGGCGCAAATTTTCCTCCAATCATTGCTTGGAACTCTTCTCTTACTGCTGGGTCTTTGAGTTTGTCTAGGTTGAAACGTAGTCAAGTAAACTTTGGTCTTCTCATCTTTTTCAAGCGTATCCTGAACGTCATCAGAACCAGATCGTGATCGCTTCCTATATCTGCCCCGGCAAAGATACGGGTACGTGCCGCGTTCACTCCTGTTCGGAAGCGTTGGGGAACCAGAATGTAATCGATCTGGCTGCGATGTTGACCATCAAGGTTGTGTCATGCCCATATCTTGAAGGTTTGTAGGCATCAAGAGTATTTGCTATGATCAGGTGGTTTGTTGTGGCGAACTCGAGAAGGCGAAGACCTCTTCCGTTCGCGATAGGGTTGCAGGATGGTCCACAAGCATTTTCCAATATGTTTGCGTATCTTCTCCTACTGTCGCGTTTCCAGTCACCTGTGTCACTAGTACATCTTTCTTTGGTGTTTTATCGATGACATCTTGAATTTTCTACACGCATCCAAGTCATGACTTCTAGATACCCCTAGGCTGCCAAGTTTTTTTAGAGCTGCCGGAATTCAAAACCGCTACTTTTGGATGGGCAGACGTCTCAAGGCGTATTTTTAAGACGGAATGTCTCACCCGCATTGCTAACGGACACCTGTTCGAATGTGGGAAATGTAAACCTTATGAAGTTCACTTTTGTTCTCTTAGACCAGATTCAACCGCAATATATTTCAACCGCCACTGCCATTGCGTCAGGGTTCTGGCTCCAATCTTGCCAGAAATCCCGATATACTTCATGAGATCATAAGGTGATGAGCGTATAAAGCACTTTGCTCCGACCTCTGTGGTGATGACTCAGGTTTGGAAGCCAGATTCTCTCAAACTGCAGGCTGGACTGGCATAATTCTCAGTCTTGTAGAAGTGAGCTTGCTCCGTTCTGCTTTCGTTTGGCACATTGATTTCAATCGTAATCATGTCTTTTGATAAACCTGAGTGGAAAACAATATCGAGTCTTATGCCACTCTTCCTTATGGTCTCTGGATGATTCTCCCGTTCTGGAAATTCTAAGGTGCATTCCCAGTTATCCAATGCCCCCACGCTGTAAGTCCTGAATCCACGTTGTTGAAATCACAGCTGTTCTCGACCATGATTGGTGGCCTCCTGTCGTGTAGAACTTCGTTGCTGGAGTTGACGTAGTGTTTCCCGAGGCGATGCTAACAGCATGTGCAATCTCCTTGAGCACTTTGTTGTTCCTCCACGTGCACCTTCCCTGGGTAAACGCTGCTTTGCATGAACTCATGACATAATCCACTGTCGTGACAGAGTGAGCACGTAGGATCGTCTGATTTCCCAAGTTTGACCAGGTTTGAATTCAAAGGCAGGAGGTCACATACAGATCTGAGGATGAAGCTGAGTGTAGGAGGTGCCGTGTGCCATCTTTCATTCCAGGTGAGTCTTATTTGGAGTGCGTTTTCCCACTGTCCTTGTTGCCTTTGCTGGGCTGCCTTCCCAATTCTTTAGGCATCTGCTTTCTTCACTGCTCTGTCACCACTTTTCTCTTTGCTTTCCCTTTCCCTTTGGCCAACAATTCTCTCTCTGCTTTCCCTTTCCTTTGACCAAAAAATTCTCTTTGCGTTCCCTTTCCCTTTGACCAACAATTCTCTTTGCTTTCCCTTTCCCTTTGGCCAAAAATTCTCTTTGCTTTCCCTTTCCCTTTGACCAACAATTCTCTTTGCTTTCATTTCATTCTGTTGACCCCAGTCTCTGTAGTCAGCGTGTGACCTCTTACTTCCCCCATCTTGAAGTTTTCCTTTGCCACATCCACCACTTCCCGAACATTCCATTTCCTGCCAGTCTTCAGTGTTGGCTGGACTGAATACCATTTTTGCCCTCGAAATCCTCAAGCATGCCTTGCCTCACCTGCCTTGTATTTCTCGGGGATGGATTTTAGGGAAAGCTTCAGCTTCACTTGGCGAGAGTAGAGTACGATGTCAGTAAGACAGGTGGGACACCCAGGCCATATCCTAAACATCTGCTAATTTAGCCTCCATTGGTTCCATGGTGATACTACTGATATCGTATATCAGTAGAGGCCAATGGAGCTTTGAGATCAGCATGAACTGCCGCCACCAGACTTGGTATTTGCCAGGGAGCCCACACGGGTCTATTACCTGCTGGCTTTCTTCTGCCGTTTGCCTCGTTCCTTGTCCCCTTTTTGTGTCTTTAAGAAGTTATCATACCACCTCGCAACATTTAACTGGTACTTCTGTTACGGTTTGAATGGATTGGTCGGCTACAGTGAGCGTGACTGTTTTACCTACTTTTCCTTTCCATAGGAAAAGGTTTTATAAATTTCTTGGCTTGAAATTCATCCTGGATGAAGAAATTAACCTGTCCAACTACTTCAGCGTTTTATGCGTCTCATCTTCCTTGATAGAAAGCACTGTTGTGTTATCCATGAAAGTTTTTAGAGCGGGCAATTGATATTCAATCCCGAGTTCTACCAAACTTGTACAGCCCATGGCAGCTTTCAAGATGGCCTCCATTGCTAACACGAACAGTATTGGAGAAATTACACAGCCGTTGCTATGCCAATTTCCAGATTGGTCCAGTCTTTTGTGTATTTTTTTGGTGGAGAACTTGATTGAAAAGTCACGGAATTACTTTCTCGGTATTTCTCTAATGTTCTTTGGAACATGATTTGTCTCGAGGGCTTTGTTCAGCTTTACATCAAGGTCCCGTTTTTCTGCCCTAGCTCACTGGATCGCATTCCAAATCATAATAGCATGTGCTAACAGAGACGCCTGGGATGCCTCCTTTCTGGATTGGCAAATCCAAGTACTCATTTTCAATAGCCAGTCGGGCTGTCATTACATAGAAGAAGATTTTTCCCCTTCGACGCTCAGAATTCATATTGTTGTAAACTGGCTGATGTCACTCAAGTTTTGCTATTTGGGGATGTACACTCCCTCAGCTGTTATCAATGGTCGCTGATCTTCAAGCTCCTCCATACTAATCTTGTCATTTCATTGAGCCACTTAAGAACATTAGGACATTTCCTGTACAGCAGGTATGGTATTCCACGCACTACAGGCGAAAATTTGGCTCAGGCTTTCTAGACCGCTTTTTACCCCATGTGGTGTTGGTGGCTTGTCATTGAACTTTTTTCTCTGGCACTGCAGGCTGCCTACGATCTGGATTTCAAGTGATGCTTCGCTCTGAAGGTCGGAATATATGTTTGCGGTGATTTTCAAGAGTCTCTTTGTCCACTGTGGGTGTCTCAAAGTTTGTCTGCTCGAATGATTTCCTGACAAACTAGAAGGGGTCTTTGAAGAAGCCATTGTGGGTTTTCTTCTCTTTGCTCCTTCTCCTTCTCGTGCTGATTCTGCTTTGCTGAGGGCACTGTTTTGTGCCTTCAGGTCTTCCCATACCTTCTCCAACCCTTTCTTCCCAGTTTTTGAGACAGAGTTCATCCCTGTGTGTGTGTGTGTGCGTGTGTGTGTGTGTGTGTGTGTGTGTGTGTGTGTGTGTGTGTGTGTGTGTTTTAGATTTTTCTTTTTCTTTCGAATGTTATCTATCCCTCGCTGGCATCTGGACTCTTGAGGTATATTTGGTTTGGGTTGTTTCCCTCCAAGGGCCTCACGAGAGGTACTGTATACAACGTCTTCAAACGTGGGTAGCTTGTGCTCTAGTGTGTTCTTTCCTTCAGCGGAGCCAGTTTTTGGACTATTCTTTTATCGCATTTCTCCCATTCCACTTTTGCACTCACAGGTGACAAGTTAAGTTTCTGGCGTTTGGCATTGATAGCCTGTACAAATTCCCTGCTGGAATAATCAGCGTGGCTGTCCTTGGCACTGTGGTTTAAATCCTGGCCTTGGTTTTCTGACGTCTTTCCTGCTGTCGCGGTGTGTTGCTGTTCAGTCATCAGAGTCTTCAGGCAGTCCTCCAGTTTCCAACATGTTAGGGCTAGACTGTCTGAAGCGTTACGTTCAAACACTCTCTCTCTCTCTCTCTCTCTCTCTCTCTCTCTCTCTCTCTCTCTCTCTCTCTCTCTCTCTCTCTCCTTTTGTCTTCTTTCTCTCTGTCTCTCTCTGTGTCTCTCTGTGTCTCTCTCTGTCTTTGTCTCTGTCTCTCTCTGTCTGTCTGTCTGTCTGTCTGTCTCTCTCTCTCTCTCTCTCTCTCTCTCTTGTTGATTTATTGTTGTGGTTAGCTTGAAATACAAGCTTTGTCGTTCTTGCGACAAAACGCTATCAACGGGGTTTCCATGAAGATGGAGATCTCCCTCTCTCTTTACGTTCAGTCACCATGTCAGGGCAGTCTATGGTTGTAACTATTCTCTGCATTAAGGGGAAGAAGCCAGCTGTCCTCTTCTTGTAATGGCTGCCAAACCGGACTGAAGGAGACGAAGATGCTGCGAGGAAAGACGAAGCGGAGAATACCTTTTTTTTAATCTTAAGAAAGTGTTCCAAGACGGTCTAGAGAAGGCAGCCATGGTGATCATACCGAACAGAGAAAACAGTATCCCCCTCCCCTCCCCATCACAAAGCAGTGCGGGTTCAGGAAACCTTCCAGTACTGTACAGTTTGGTTTGGTTTTTAATATATTATGCTGTATTTAGCACTATGCTGAAATTTCAAAATCCTTCAAATGGCAGTACGCCTAAACGTCAGTTCAAGGACAGTGTGCCTAAACGTCACTTGAAGGACGATGTGCCTAAACGTCAGTTCAAGGACAATGTGTGCTTAAACGTCAGTTTAAGGACAGTGTGCCTAGACGTCAGTTCAAGGACAATGTGTCTAAACGTCAGTTCAAGGACAATGTGCATAAATGTCAGTTCAAGGACAAGTACGAAGAAAGCTGTCACTGTATACAGCTCTGGGAATCACAAGTCGTCCTCCATGTGTTGCTTCCACCAATTTTCTGATCCTCTTCGCCATTTTCACAGCCTAATACCCCCGCCCCCTTTCACTCCTCCCTCTTCACCCATCCCCGATATCTCTGACTGCATAGCCGATCTCCCCGCACCTGTTACAGCCTTAGCATGGCTTCCATTCCAAAATGAAGACTGCCTGAACCGTCCGGACCCCCCTCCACTCTAGGACTTATTACAAGCCATTACATTAATACCTTTTGTCATTTGATGACGTTGTACATTCGAGACTTGTCTTGGCACTCACAGTAGATATTTTCTTTTCGCCAACATTCTTGGTCGTGTTGGCATCGGAGGCATCGAGTCAGCTGACCGATTACCAAAAGTGCCAGACACAAACACATCTGGTATGAGTAAAGACCGTACTTTTCACAGATCTAAAAGCTGGAGTTCAGTAAAAGATCTTTGATAAAAGGAACAGAGAGGACCAGAGTTTTAGAAACTCATCTGGACCTAACATGTTCCTCCACTCTCTTGTAGCTCTCCCACCAGGCTCCTCCCTCTTTCCCCTCCCCCCTCCCCCTCTCCCCCCTCCCCCTTAGAAAGAAAACAAACCCTGTTCATTTCACAAGCCCATTTTATTCATTCTGGATCTTGCTTTCAAAATGGTTCACGACTCTCCGGCACATGAGAGGGTCTTGTGATCTTCACCGTTTTTAACGTCTCTTGAACCCACTGCTGGTCAGAGGACAAGTACATTTGTGCCTTTTTAAATGCATCTTCCGATTGCCACTTTTAAAATAACAGCTCCAACAATGTTAACACCAGGATGTCGGGTCATTTGAAATTTGGTGCTGCAGGGCTGTCATGAGTATTTGCCAGGAAGGCCACAAATTAATAAATGTTTACTGCCTCCCTTTTGTCATTGCTGCCACATTGAAGTCACCACTGATTATTTTCGCCTCTGTTTTGTGTTTAACAATGCAAGAGATGATTTCTAGAGAGGCCGTGCCAGTCTTAATAACGTCGCAGGGCACTAGCTTGGAATGACGGGCCTTCGTCTGTTATCATAACGGAGTGCAGTCGTCAGAGGAAGGGCAGAGGAAACGGGCAAGAATGGGTCTTCGAAGAGTTTAGACATATGGACGCGTGCGATAACTGCAGGACACTGACATTATGGTGCTCGATTTGGAGCCAGAGTAATCGCTTCAGGAGATCTGATGTGATATTTTGTAGATATGGCAATAAGTTGAATTTTGCACACGTTTTAGTGGCTGGAGTAAGGCTGCAGGTGCATGTAGAAGGGCAATACATTAATATAGACAGGATGCAGGAAGACACCAATGTTTTCGCTGTTTGTTCCATATGGAGTTTGTTGTTGTGGTCTTCATGATCCAGTCGATCAGGAAGAGGATAGGTGACAACAGAAATCCCTGGCCTGGCGCACTCCTGTCTTCACCTCAAAACCGTATGACAACTGACCTGCATGAGCCGCCCTGCAGTTCATATCCTGATAGGTGCACCGGATGAGAGAGATTATCTTCTCCAATATCCATAGTGTCTCAGTAGTTTCTCACTGTTGCTCCGCAACTAAGTGATTATTTTGGTCAGAAGAGGGCTTTCATGGTGGTACCCTGCGTGTGCTGGATCAGAATTTTCATCACTAAACACCATCGAAGTGACTCAACAGCTATACAGTCTCTCTGCTGGTGGGTTGCCCAGTGACCACTTGACATTGACTGCTCCCCTTGGAGAATCGGTGCCAGAGCTGTGGCGGGACAGCCAGTTGTGTGCTGTGGACGCGGAACTGGAATGAGCGGCATGGAAGAGGGCGAAGGGGGGAGGCGTAATACGACTGAAGTGGCACGGAAGATGAAATAGATAAGTAAGTAAGTAAGTAAGTAAGTAAGTAAGTAAATAGATAAATGAATAGATAAATAAACTGAATAACGACTATTTATGATTTCTGGTCAGGGACTAAAGGCGAGAGCATATATTTACAGTCCTGCTTCGCTCCCTGCCCTGAGAGGCCGTTGCCAGAACCGGTAGCGGTGCTTGTTGTTCCATTTTTCCCTGCTGAAGAAATACAGAGTGTACCCCCTACAAGAACCCTGGCTTTAAATCCTGTGTCTCTGATGCCTGGCGAACATATCTCTGTCTTTGTGGAGTGTAGCAAGAAGGAAACCTCAAGCGACAGAAATATTATAGAGGAACTCTGCTTTGGCCGGTTGAAAAAAAACAAAGAAAGAAACTTGGTATCATGTTACAATGTTGTTTTCTGCTGTGTTGATGGAATATCTGTTTCCGTGTGACTTGTGAAGAATCAAGAGACTTGAATTATTTTTCAAGACCTGTGGGGACCTGGGTTTTTTTTCCTGGCGTGGAAAAAAGGAATTTGTCATGTTAACGGGTTGGGGTCGAGATTTTACCTGTAAATCGGCTTTTTGTGAGGACCATTTCCTTGCTTTAATTTATTAAACAAAATTATGCAAGGATTTCCTTATTTGACCAGCTGGAAAGTGGACGCGAAGTAGAAGAGCGCATAGGACGCGGTGTAGAAATGTCCCCAGAACTGTAAAGGATTGCATCTCTTTCAAAACTGGCTCACAGTGATTCCTCTCTGAGTATTTTCGTTTCTTACTGAGCAGCTTTTCGTTTCCTCTTAAAATGCACTTTTCCTGTTTATGCACATTAGACTTGGTGACTGTACTATACTTTGGGAACTGTGCCAGTGAACTTCCCTGTGCGTTGGTCATAACTTTCAGTTGATGCTGCATGCATCTTCCCTCCCTTCGTATTCTTTGGGCGCAGCCCTCAAGATTGAAGATATTGTTAAGATAGCTTCTGGAGTACAATGGCTTACAAGTTTCCGGGTGGTCTTTATCATTGCGGCCATTTTCTTGATTTCTGTGTTTAGGTGAGTGTAGTCAAGTGTGGATTTCAGAGGGCGATTGCGTGTGAGGATTCAAGTGATTTGTTGAAAAAAAATCTGAAATAAATGTGAAGCTTGTGACCAATATTTGAGTCATGCTGTCTGAGTAGACGATACTTAATGATATTTCTGTTTGTGTTCTCTCCATCCGGGTGTTGGAAGGCGCATCTCTCAGTAGAAAGATGTTCAAAGTTGGAATAAAACTTCAGGGGGTCCCAGAGCAAACACACAATACTCACATCAAAAATGACTATCCCTTTACCACATGTACCTTCACCAAGCAGTGCAAACTCATTCTCGTAACAAAACAGTTCAAGCGCGTCAAGGAAGACAATATATGCACTTAACTCCCCTGAACGATATAATCGGGGGAAAACTAAAACGTACGCAAACTGCGGTCAGTTTGAGGGATGATAAACACGCTCTGGAAAAGAAACTTTCCGGGGAGAATAACAGACACAGTATGACCATTTCTTCCTTGGGACGTTTAAAGAGAAATTTCGCCCAGTTTTTTTTTTTTTTCCCAGCCACACACAGACTGTCTCACACGGGAATCTCCTCGTTGGGCCAACAACTAAACGCAGTCAGCCTGGAAGGCTGGACGAAGAAACAACTACAGAGCTCTCATGCGGACTTTCAACATTCACGGGGAAATGCGTCCTCCTAAAAACACTAAGTTAAGCATTACAGCCTTTGCTCTTTACAAAAGTAATCTTGCCCGTAACTTGCCATTACGGGCAAAGAAGTGGCAAAGAAGTGGCATTAATCAAAACTTCAGGAAACAAGAATTTTCGATTCTGGAGCTCACACACTCACACAAAATTAAAGATTCAGGGTCCATACGCGCAGGATTCTTAGAACTCACACGCTCTTGCAAACATTATTTTTCGGCAGTAACTTTTACGCCGACGACAAAATGGTCCAGGAAAATGGTTCAGAGTGCAGACAAAATGGCATTAAACGCTTCCCAGCACATGATGGCATGATTTCCGTCTGACCGAATGCTACAAAAAGCAATAGTTCAAGGCGACTTGCTCGATCCAGTCCCGGCTGTTATAGTTCATCGCTCTCTCCAGGGGAAAAGCGTCGTTAAGCCCAGCCAGGAGTCCAAGACCTCTCCAGGTTCTTGACTTTGGGGGTAAACAGAAAACAGGTCCATTACTGCTGCCACCATGGTCGCTGACAACCAGAGGGAATCAGAACGAGCTCATCAAAGAAGCCTCCCAAGAACTGCGATGGCTTGAACGCCCCCTCAATAGTTGCTCACCTCGGCTGCAGAGCCGTAAAGCTAAAAAAAAAAAAAGGCCCAGATAAGAAGATCTGCCTGGAAAATAGATACGGGCACAAAAAGGAATGACTTTGTATACATGTCTGTTGAGAAATACTCAACAGCTTTCACGGCACTGTCTGCTCTGTCAGCGAACAAGACAGTTCTTCCGCCAGATAATTGACCTGATACGAAGAAACTACATCCCTACATCGACAAAGTAAAGCCCAATGCGTAAGGCGCGAGGGTTTTTTGTGTGTGTTTTTTTTTCATATTTTTTATCATTTCCAGAGCGCAGATGCGGCAAAGGCCTGCACTCAGAAAATCGTCCAGCATTCCCCTTTTGGGATCTTTAACGGCTCTCTGTCTCTCTCTCTCTGTCTCTGCCTTTCTCTGTCTGTCTGTCTGCCGGTCTGTCTGTCTGTCTGTCTGTCTGTCTCTCTCTCTCTGTCTCTGTCTGTCTCTCTCTCTCTCTCTCTCTCTCTCTCTCTCTCTCTCTCTCTCTGTCTGTCTGTCTCAGAGACAAATTCCTGTTCACATAAACAGGGTGGCAGACGTAATCAATACTCTGCAGATGAACAGCAGCAGTGCCACTGCTACTAACGTCAGTTCTCATGACGAACATGGTGCTGAAATAAAGCAACTTCAAAAAAGGGGAAAACGCCATGACTCTGAATATAGCATGCTTGCATTCATCTGTCTACACAATCAGTTTCTTGTCTGTACAATTTTGAGACTGTCAAGAGGAACAGAAATGGTTCATGAATTTCCGGTAAAAACTGAGGATATTTTGCATTGAACGAACTTGCTTCTTAGTATGTGACCTTGGGAAGGTCAACATTGTTTGTGCCTTATCTCCCCTGGGCTTTACATTACTGTGAGAAACAAAATGATCCAAGAACTCTAATTTCTGGAGTTCTGGAAACATCTTAGATGGTAGCACTATAAGATTCACATGTTGGAGGTTGACGAAAACCTTTTGTACGGAATCAAGATAAGCAGTCTATTTTACACCTGCCATTAGAGTATCATCAAATAATTTCAAGGAAGACATATAAGCTTACGCATCATTCCTGCGAAAGTGGCAGGGCCGTCAGAAGCATAAGCAGCATTCCAGTCCACTAAAACAGAACTGGAGTGTCTGAAACACAGGTTTTTTTTCTTTTTCTTTAGGACTGATAAGGATCTGCCAATAAACTCAGTTCTTTTTTTCTTTATCTTTAAGACTGATAGGGATCTGCCAATAAACTCAGTTTTTTTCTTTATCTTGACTGATAGGGATCTGCCAATAAACGCAGTTTTTTTTTTTTATCTTGACTAATAGGGATTTGCCAAGAAACTCAGTTCTTTTTTTTTTTTTATCTTTAAGACTGATAGGATCTACCAATAAACTCACTTTTTTTCTTTATCTTTAAGACTGATAGGGATCTGCCAATAAACTCAGTTCTATTTTTCTTTAAGACTGATAGGGCTCTGCCAATAAACTCAGTTCTTTTTTTCTTTATCTTTAGGAATGATAGGGATCTGCCAATAAACACAGGTTTTTTTCTTTATCTTTAAGACTGATAGGGATCTGCCAATAAACTCATTTTTTTTCTGTATCTTTAGGACTTATAGGGCTCTGCCACTAACTCTTGGCCAAGTCGATTTTCGTGAAGAACGGTTTCATTTAACGACAAACAAGTTTATCAACATCAGGAATAGGCCCAGCGTGTAAGGCTGTCATTTCTTTCTTTTTTAACAAATGATGAAACTAATCACCGAAGCGGACAGAGGCATTCCTCCTTGACACAAGCCTGATCGCGAAGGAGTAAGGGATTTTACACGGTTCGGCATCAGTCCTGTCCAACATTGTTTAAATTTCTTTCTCCATGGTTTCATGGCATTTGAAAGAGAGTGGGTAAGGGTTCAGACTCACAGGGACATTTAAAGTTGAATTATCTCATGCACAACATCAACATATGCACAATGACAGTCATCTGTGAAAATGTCACAATTTTTTTCCGTATCATTCACTTGCACAGTAGTTACATGTGTATGAATTTTCAGGTCTAAAACAATTTCATTTGAACGTGAGGGAAGTATTGGTGAGGTAATGACATTATGGTTATCCTCATTGGTAACACCAACACATGCAAGGCAACCAACAGCATCATCAGCAGAAGCTTGAGAGCAGTCACCATGACGGTCAAGAAACGCTAATTACTATTGTTAGCCACAGACAAAACACGTCATTCACAGCTATAAACAGAAATGTCACGTCGACGATATGTCTGCAGAATATTGGCATGCTGCACTCTCTGTTTGCTTTTTGACATGTCAGTCTCGTTGTAGGAGCCAAGTACGTTTTTTTTTTTTTTTTTTTTTTTTAAAAACAGCGCCTGGTTTACGATTGGCTTGCTGTGGTCAGATAGTAAAAGAACAGGTACTTCGTCTTGTGGTGGTGGGGAAAGGGGGGGGGTGGGATGGAGGGAAGGTGAGGTCTGGGCCGAGCGTCCTGCTCACCGGAGGAAAGTGCCCTGCACAACTTACCACCTCTCCTCTCCACGTGTAGAGATTGCCGTATAGCCCCTGACTGGCATGCCAGGTAGAAGGCCATTGCAGTATGGCCTCTCATACACCACAGTGCCCCTAGCAACACCTTCCGGCGGTACCCCCGTTTCTACAGAGTTGACATCGTGATGCGACCCAAGGTCCGGCGCTAAAACTGGATGAGAAGACTGAGCTCGATGCCTTGGTTGACAGCCAGCCTGGGAGAAGGGCAACTCTGATGTCAAATCTGCGTGGATGAAGCTCGTTTGCCTTGCTAGGCAGATCATCTGGGAGAAGGACACTCTGATGTAACACCTACAACCTGGCGACCTCACTGTCACCATCCCAGCTTACTACGCCATGGCAGATGAACCCGGGTATTAAGGGTGGAGCCAATTCAGTACACACTGGACTTCACATAAAAAACCTCTTCTGTGCAGGTTCAAAGTACACGTCCACATCCGGGATCACCAACCATTCCAAGTTCTGTAACGATTGGAAAGTGGTGAAAACGGCAGGTGGCAGCCACAGTCTCAATGCTGCGTGCAGGCGGTTCAGGACATCGGTCGTCTGATGTTGATCCGGACCACAACATCACCTGCCACACTCCGAATGACCGAGCAGCCTTCTCTAGCGACAGCATTGGTTGCTCCAAATGAAGAGGGGCCTAGAAAAGATGGCCTAAACAAAGCTCGTCCCCTGTCAGCGGGCATCTCCTCAAGCAGCACAATAACAACCAAGAAGGAAAGCCACAAACCCACCAAGAGTGTGAAAGGACTGAAGCTTGCATGCAGAAGCATCAGAACCAAGTCTGATGCAGCGACAGCAGTTGTCCAGAACGTTGCTCCACACTTACTGCACATGAACCTTCAGACTCGAATGTCGACATCACTGCCCTAACCCTTACCCTAACCCAACTCCACTTCCCAGTACATGGAAAGAACATGGTGCTGGACACGCCCACCGCTGGTCAGGAAAACCGGCAACTTGTAAGGCGTCGGCTTCAGGAACAGAAACTCCGTTGGTCCGAGCTTGAAAACCTGCCAACAGGTCATTTTGACCTGTCATCTGTGTGCACTCCCCCTCAGAAACCAACAACATGTCACGCTGTTTTTTTATGTTATTCCCAACTTCTCAAGCGGGTTTTGCAGAAAAGGAGACGTCTTACTCTGATCTGCGCAGTTTCCTACAATGTTCCCCTGCAGACGATAAGTCAGATTTCTTGGCGACCTCAATGCCAGAGTGGATCAATATTCAGAAGCTGGAAAAGAGAACTCAGGAACTGCGGCGTTGGAAACTGCAACGACATGGGTGCTTGCTGCTGGAGTTGTGCACGGAGCAACAACTTTTCATCATGAACACCATCTTCAAGCAAGAAAATTGAAAACAACCTTAATGTATCCTTGGTCCAAACATTGGCACATAATTAATTATATTTTAGCGCACGAGCGTGACGTTAAAAAACACTCTGTGCACCAATGTGATGCCCAATGCTATACCCACCAGCAGCTCGTCTGCTGCAAACTCTAGATCTGCTTCAAACGCAGACTAGATAAACGAGACCCCTCTTCCCGCCAGGAACAAGCTACGGTTGAGAGCTCTCAGTCAGCCGAAATAAAAGTTGACTTCCAGTCAGGCCTACGGTTGAACTTTGAAGTTGCAAGACGCTCGTAGGATATCTCTGCTGGAATGCTTAGGGAACAACTGAAAACAGCTGACAACTGAACAACTGAAAACAGTCAATGTGCTGACATCGGAAGCAGTCCTTGGCTTAATACAAGAAGGAACAAAGACTTGTTCCACGAAAACGACGAGGAAAATCGAGAATGCTGGCGAACTGGTGAAGAAGAGATCCGTTCATCAGGCTCACTCGCCTCAGCTGTTTTGACCCTAAGAAGAAAGCTGTCCACCATCTCACACGCAGCAACCTCCAGCACAAGGTTCATGGGATCCAGAAGGAGTGGTGGACCAGCCTTGCAATGACAACTCAGCTGTGCACGGAAACGTATGACTTCGTGGGTTTCTATAAGGCCTTAAAGTGGTGTGCAGTTCTACATATCCGTCTAGAGTTCCTTGAACTGCTCAGACGGCCAGACGCTTCGCATGAACGAGACGTGAATCCTAAATCATTGGTCAGAGAATCCAAACTCTCTTCAGCTCTGACTGCGCTGACCATGATTCAGCAATTCTGCACCAGTTAGAGTGAAACTAGACAAGTTGCCCACCATCGAAGAGACACCCAAAGCATTACAGCAGCTGAAGAATAGTACGGCTGCAGGAGGTTTGAAAGCAAGGGGCCAAGCGTTATGTCGAAAAGTGCATGTGCTCTTTGTCTTTTGCTGCGAGCAAACTACCACAAGATCTTTCAGATGCAGTCATCATCGCCCTGTACAAGAACAAATGTGGAAAGTGAGACTGCTCCAACTATGGGGACTACTCTGCTTTCCATCACAGGAAAAAACTATTGTAAGGATACTAGTGATCACAGTGGTCCTCAACATTGCTGAAGACCACCAGCCAGAGAACCAGTGTGGTGCCAGAGCCATGGGAAGCACCACATACATGGTCTTTGCTGTCAGGCAGCTTCTTGAGGAGAAGAGCTGGAAGCCGATACAAAGGACTGCATGTAATATTCTTCGACCTGACCGAAGCGTTGGACACGGTGAGCAGAAAAAGGAATGTGACAGATCATGGAATGACTCAGCTATCCACCAAAGTTCTCAACATGGTCATTCAGTTGCACGATATATCAGTGTGGCCAAATCAGCCTCAGCAGTGACTTTTAGTTCCCTTCCCAATCATGAATGGAATGAGGCAGAGTTGTGTTCTGGCACAAACTCACTTCACCGTCTACTTCATCATGATGCTCAAGCAAATCACAGGAGACGTTGACGGACGGAATCTACATCCGATATCGTCTCGATGGGCCTATTCAACGTCAGATGACTACAAACCCACATAGAGACCCTGGAGCAACTGATCTGAGACCTCCCTCTTTGCTGACGATGCTGCCCTTGTTTCCCTCACAGAGAAAACAATGCAGCATATCTCATCCTGCTGTGCAGAGGCTGCCCAGTTCAGGCTAGAGGTCTTCCACCCTCCCCACATAATTTTTATGGAGACTGAACTGAAAACAACCCGTCAATTCACCTACCTCGTGTGCATCATCTCACCAGGCGCTAAGATTAACAGGGAAATCAACATACTGGCAAAGGCGAAATGCTTTTGGCAGATTCACAAACGAGTGTGGAACAACAAACGTCTGCAGGCGGGCACCAAGATCAGAGTGTACAGAGCCATTGCAATCACCACTCCCTGCGCCTTCACAGTCCTGGGTCACCTACTGTAACCCACCTGAGACTTTGTCACCACCTTCACCGGTGCTGTCTCCGCAGCATCCTCAACATTCACTGTAGAGACTTGGTCAGCAACGTTGAAGTCACTGAATTGGCAGAGTTAAGCAGCATTGAGGTCATGCTACTGGAGTTCCAGCTATGCTGGGCAGGACACAGCTCCAGGATGAAGGATCATTGCCTGCCCATGATTTCTGTGTATGGGAGCTTTCGATTGCCGTCGCGACAAGGGGCACTGAAGAAGTGATTCAAAGACTACCTGGAAAAAGCCCTTATTGCTTGTCACATCAACCTTGGCAGTAGCCCTCCCTAGCTGCGGATCACAAAGCCTATGGTCACACCATCAAGGAAGCTTTCTCCCCCTGCTGAAAATGCCAGCTGGGCCGCCCTCGAGGACAAAAGGCGCAGGAAGGAGAACCATGATGCTGCAACATCGATTTCTGATCAAACCTTCAACTGCTTCAGCTGGGACCGCCTGTCCTGCATTGGCCTTGTTAGTCAGGAGCACAGCTGCAGTCGATGTTGGCCACGCCTTTCATCATCTTTGCCCTTGAAGCCAGGCCATATGTATGTACATATGTACATAATATATATATATATATATACATATATATATATATTATATGTATACACACACACACACACACACACACACACACACACACATATATATATATATATATATATATATATATATATATATATATATATAAAGAATACTACTAAAACGCCTAATAAAATTTTTAAAGTGCTCAACCCCTTGGGGCAACATCTGTTAAAATAGTATGGTAAAAACTTCCTTTTACCATACTATTTGAACACACACACACACACACACACACACACACACACACACACACACACACACATATATATATATATATATATATATATATTTTGTTAAAACTTTGATTAAAATGTAAAAGCTAAAACCTAAGGTTTTAGCTTTTACATTTTAATCAAAGTTTTAACAGATGCCGCTCCCAACCCGGTTGAGCACTTTTTTAAAGTTATTGTTGGTTAGCAACACAATTATATATATATATATATATATATATATATATATATATATATATATATATATGAGTGTGTGTGTGCGTCTGTATCTGTGTCAGTGTCAGTGTCTGTGTGTGTCTCTGTGTGTACACACTTCGTGTTCAACTTAAAACGGCCTTGTCTCTGATTTCCTGTTAAAATGCCTTTTGACAAAAGAACACCTGTAATGCCTGTCCTGCGTTTCTGGATGAGATTTTGTTAGTTTTCTGAATACTTTTTTAAAAATTCCATTGAACCCCTGTACCATACGACATGACTAAGCATGGCAAAGGGACGTATGAACTGACTTTATGGACCAAAGATGGTAGATCTTCTGCATCAGGTCTGACAAGAACTGATTAACAAATAGAGTTACTGAGGATTGCCACCGGGCAGCTTATCCAGGTAAAAATGACGTTAGTCTTTCAGCTACAGTCATTGTGACAATGAACTGTAGTGGACTATCTCAGGAAACCTGGATGCCACATCCATAAGATAGGGGGAAGGGGGCTGAGGAGGTCGACAACAATTTGCTGAAAGGCGTGTTGGTTGCCGTTGTCATCCCCGATGGGACAGGATGGATGTGACTTTATTGTGCAGACCTCCGCAGGTATGGCAAGCCTCACGATCCGAACTGCGAAGGTTCGGCCAGAAAAGTCTCCTCAGAACTATTTGAAGGGTTCTGCACGCAATACAGTGACCAGCTTCCACACAGGCATGAGCAACACACACAGGACAGACAGACGGAAAGACAGGGGATGAAGTATTTGCCTGGTGACAGTATGAGAATCATGAAAAAGACGGTGAAGGATTCCGTCACACACAGCATGTCTCACTACAACTTCACCAACATGGGATACTGCACCTGATTCAATGGTTTCAAAACATTTTTCAAGAAGACAGTCTTTCAGCTGCAAAACAGTTCTGGTTTAGTCATGTCAAGTTCAGGAGGTTAAGCGGTTGACAGGCGCGTGATTTCTGTTTATATTCATTTTTTTCCTGCAGCCTTGTGGTAACCAGATCAAAAGCTTGACAGGAATGAGGTTGAGGACATCTGCAACGGGACCGCCACAGGTTCGTTCGCGAAACCGCACTTGAACAAATGAGTACAAATATCTATCTTTGCCAGAAGGATAACCTGTAGTTTTCCATCAAAAAGACACATCTCTGCGTTTTAATTGATCAGCTGGTCATTGCTTACAAAGGATTTTTTATGACTGCCAAGGTACGTTTGATATATCTCAGCACACTAGCACGCTGGTTATTGAGATCACAAACCAGCGCCTTGTATGCCAAAGACAGTTAACGTGGTTCCGCATGAGTGCATTTGAACTGATAATGACAAAATGCCCCTTACCACCACACTTATGACATCCCACATTCATTCATTCATGCCCTTCGCTCCCGGTGGGGCATAGGCCATCGACGAAACTTCGCCAACGCACTGTGTTCTGGGCTGTTCTGGTTATTCCAGTCCAGCTGGTCCCTTGTTGTTTCAGCTCTGCCTCAGTGTGTCGCCTCCTGCTGTTGCGAGGTCGGCCTCTCTCTTCCTCTTTCCCTGCGGGTTCCAGGTCAGGACTTGGAGTGTGGTGCTGGATGCTGGCTTCCTGAGGGTGTGTCCGATCCAGCCCCACTTCCTTGCAGTGCCTGCTTGGCCATTGGTTCCTGTCCCACACGCTCCCACAGATCTTCGTTTCGGACTTTCTCCTGCCATCGGATTTTGTAGATGCGCCTCAGACAGGTGTTAAAGAATGTCTGAATCTTTTCTTGCAGCGTCTGTGTTGTCCGCCATGTCTCGCAACCGTAGAGTAGATTTGACTTGACATTTGAGATGAAGATGTGGAGTTTGGTTCTTATGCTGATTCCTCCAGATGCCCAGATGTTCTTGAGCATGACGAAAGCTGCTCTTGCCTTGCCGATTCTGGCTGTGACGTCTCGGTCCGTGCCTCCCTGTTGGTCAACCCACACTTCCCAGGTAGACGAAAGACTCCACCTCCTTGATGGGCTCTCGACCGACTGTGACTGATGTGTTGGCAGTGGTGTTGATTTTCATCAGCTTGGTCTTCTTCCTGTTGATCTTGAGCCCTGTCCCGGCTGATGTGGTCTCCAGGCGAGTGGTCTTGTCCTGCATCTGGCTGTGGCTGTGTGACAGGAACGCCAGGTCGTCCGCGAAGTCGAGGTCGTCCAGCTGCGTACAGAGTGTCCACTGTATACCATTATTCCTGCCTGTTGTAGTGGTCTTCATGATCCAGTCAATGACCAGGAAAAAGAGGAACACGACAGCAGGCACCCCTGCCAAACTGCGGTCTTTACCTCGAAACTTTCGGACAGCTGGCTGGCATTGGCAATCCTGCAGTTCATGTCCTGGTAGGTGCACTGGATGAGGGAGATGACCTTCTCGGGGACTCCGTAATGCCTCAGCAGCTTCCACAGCGTCTCTCTGTCCACACTGTCGAATGCCTTATCGTAATCTATGAAGTTGATGTAGAGGGGGGGATTCCACTCCAGCGACTGCTCCACGATGATGCGCAGGCCGGCGATCTCGACAGCCTCCTTCATCCTGTCCAATAGAACCCTTTTGAGAACCTTGCCTGGCATTGACAGGAGCATGATCCCTCGGTAGTTGCTGCAGTCTCTGAGATCTCCCTTCTTTGGCAGCTTGATGATGATTCTTCTTTCCACTGGGCCGGTACTTCCTCCTTCTCCCAGATCTTGCTGAAGAGGCTGTATAGCATGTTGACAGCTGTCTCTATGTCTGCTTTGATGGCGTCTGCTGGTATCTCGTCCGGCCCTGCAGCCTTCCAATTTTTCAGGGTTATGATGCCCTTCTTGATCTATGCCTTTGAGGGTTTGTCGCAGCTGATGGGCAGTTCTGACTCTGCAGGTGGGATGTCTGGTGGTGCGTCAGGGGCGGGGCGGTTCAGGAGCTCCTTGAAGTGTTCTGCCCATCGTTTCAGCTGTTCCTCGGTTGTTGTCAGTGGGTTTCCATTCTTGTCCTTCACTGACTTGTCTGTCTGCTGGAACTTGCCCATCAGCTTCTTGGTCAACAGGTACAGGTCCTTCAGGTTCCCTTGTCCGGCTGCTGCCCCTGCTTGACTGGCCAGGTCTTCAAAGTAGTCCTTCTTGTCCTTCTTGATGCTCTCTTTACTTCTCTGTTCGCTGCTGTGTGCTCTTCCTGTGCCTTTGCCTTAGCTGTTCTTTTTTGGCTCGTGTTCTGCGTAGTTTTTCTTCTCTCTTCTTGTTTCCAACTTGTGGATGGTGTCGGAGATCCATTCCTTGTGCTGGGCCTTCTTCTTGCCAAGAATCTCTTCACATGTGTCATGCTAAAGCTTCTTGCAGTGTTCCCACTGTGTTTCGATGTCCGTCTCACCGTCTTTTATCCGCTCTTGTAGCAGCTGTAACCTGTTTGAAAGGCTGATCTGGAATGCTGCTTGTGTGTTCCTGTTTCTGAGCATTCCGACATTGTACCTTGTCCGTGTGTTTTTTCGCCTTGGTGAATCTCTTGAGGCGAAGTCTCACTGTTGTTAAAAGAAGGTGGTGGTCTGATGACACGTCAGCACCTCTCATCACTCGTACATCCCGCCATGATCTCCTGAACTTGCGGCTAATGCAGATGTGGTCAATCTGGTTCTCCATGACGTGGTAGGGGATCTCCATGTGGCCTTGTGGATGCGCTTATGTGGACAGATGCTTCCTCCTATTACCAGTTGGTTCAGGGCGCACAGGTCTGCAAAGGGCTCACCATTCTCGTTCATATGTCCCAGTCCGTGGGTTCCCATGATGTACTCGTAGCTGTTCCATTCCAGTCTTGGCGTTGAAATCTCCCGTCGGTATGATTATGCCCTTTGCTCTTCTTCTGTCAGTCACTGTCTGTAGTTGCTTGTAGAAGTCATCTTTCTTCTCTTCTTCCGCATCATTGGTGGGAGCATAGGACTGGATGATGTTCAGCCTGATGTCATTCTTCTTCATGGTAAACTTGGCTGTGATGATGCGGGAGTTGACAGGTTCCCATGCAACGAGTGCCCCCCGTGCCTCTGGTGCCAGCATCAGGGCCACGCCCTCAGTGTGGGGGGCTCCATCCTCTGAGTGTCCTGAGTACAGCAGCTGTTCTCCAGATAAAAGTCTCAGCTGTCCTGACTGTAGCCACCTTGTCTCACTCAGTCCTAGCACTCCGTTCTTGTAGTTTTTCATCTCTCTTGGAACTTGGATGGTCTTGCCTGTTTCGTACATCGTCCTGATGTTCCACGTGGCTACTCTCGTTGTTGTCCTGGGTGTTAGAAGGGGAGTCAGCCTTGCAGCTTCCTTTCGGCTTTCACTGCACCACGCCATAAGTCTCCGGGATGGAAACCCTTCCTTGCCCAGGTGAATGTTTAGGATCATTGTCGTCGATGCTTCTGTAACTGTTTTTTTTTACAGGTAGGATTGTTAGCCATACGCAACCCCCTTTATCCTCCGGGTGAGGTGGTCCTGCTTTAGTCGCCTCTTACGACATGCATGGCAGGGCAGTGGGTCTATTTTATGCCCAACCCACAGGGCAAGACATCCCACATGCAAGAATACAAACTTCCTCCCCACCCCCTGCACCCGACTCTGTGTACCATGGGATTTCTGATTCTTCACATGATATCTGTTAAATGGACCAGGTTTAGAAAAAGAGAAAAAGGAAGGGGGTGAGCAACAGAAGATAAAGAAAGGGAAGTAGACGGGCCTGTGTGCGTCCTTTTAGGCTGGAGCGACCAGACACCTCATTGAGGACCACCTCATTGAACAGGACTGTCATGCGCATTCCCTTGAACCCAGCTGTGAGGACCAGAATGCGCTTGACAGACCTCACCTGGGCAACGCCTGCAGAGAAAAACAGGTGATCGTCCTTCCTTGTCACTGGTTTATGAAGACGAGGCTGTATGCAATTCCGCAACATCACACTTGAGACATACATCAGCGAATGATATTTCTGTTTAGAAACTTTTTTGAGACTCTGTGGAACACCTGCTCCCTAACAGTAAAGTTGTCCAGTTCACCATTGTCTTTGTGGCATTAGAAAGGAACATCTAACTGTCAAGGTATGGCGGCAGTCTACTTAGGGAGGCAGGGAAAGATTCCCCTCAGTTGGGTCTAGCCTGTGTGAACTTCTTACGGAAGCCAGACGCTAAACATGGAATCTTTTTTTTTTAGAGAAGTGTTCCTTCAAAATAAGATCACTGGGCCAGCGGCGCATAAACTATGGTAAAAGGTCCGTGCTGCTGCTTGAAGGGAGACAGATAGATGAATAGGTCACCACTTCTTCTCCCAGCAACATAACGTTGCACTGACCTCGATTCTATATAAAAACACGCCAATGTTGTTGTCTCGTTCATCATTTTTTCAGATGGATTCCCGCGTCTCCTCGACAAAGGTGTCAGTACGTCGCAGGTCCTCCAGTCCTCCGTAGAGCTTCCGGGCCACTGGCATTGGGTCGGGCCAGGTTTTCTCTCGGAGCGCTGGTGGAGCGGGCAGGACAGCCGCAGATGTTCTGTTGTCTGGCTGCCTGTTCTGCAGGGGCATTTATTTGCGTTGCCGATGCGGACTTTAGTGAATAGCTGGTGTTTTCAGGCGGTTGTGGTCTGTCCTGAGCCTAAAAATAACTACCTGCTCTCGACGAGTCAGCAGATTGTACGGGTCTGCTCTGTTGTAGGGTGGATGCTGCTGCTTCCACTTCTTCTGCAACTTGGCCTTAATGATGGTCCTGGATTCAGAATAGCTGGTAGATCTGTCCATCTGCTCCTTCGTAGTGCCTTCCTTTGCCAGGGAGTCAGCAGTCTCATTGCCAAGCACGCTGCAGTGGGAGGGAATCCACTGCAGGGTGACTGTGTGACTTGCGCAGAGGGGAGGCGAGAGTGGGTGGACAAATCGTTGATTTCTGGATCTCTGTTGGACTGAAGGGCCTGAAAGATGGACAGGCGTCGGTCAGGAAGACAACGTCGTGGCTGGCGTAGGGGCTGACCTCGATGTGGGCTGCTGCTGTTTTCGGGGCTTCTGCTTCAGCTCTGTAGTTTGTGGAGTACAGGCCGGCAACGAGGCAGATCTTTTCTTCTCTGCCTCCTGGATATTGGACATAGACTCCTGCCCCTCCATTTTCAATGGCATCTGCTGCAGAGCTGTCAGTGTAGACATGAGTCCAGAACTCTTTGGGAAACTAGGTATGGGGGTGTTCACGGGTGAGGGACTTTCTTTCAGGGCCGCGTTGGGGAATCTTTAGGGCCAACACCGGGAATGCTGCACTGATGAGGGAGGGGTTCCATCACTCCAGGCAGGGATGGCAAGACACTGGTGTATCAGTTTGGGGTCATAGTCAAGGATATCTTGATGTTGCTGTTCTAGGATCCTGCTCTGGTGTGCAAAGCTCACTCTCTTCAGCCATCCTTTTGTTGGCTGGGACAGTCTGTCTTTCATGGGGTGGCCTTGCAACATCTTGAACTTGGCAGCCTGGGTCAGGAATTTGGCGTCTCTTCGGTCCTCAAGGGGCTGGAGCGCTGTGATGGTTTCAAGCTCCTGAATCGGCGTTGACTTCATGGCTCCTGTGATGATACGCATAGCTTGATTCTGAACCTTGCTGATCCTTGCCGAACACCCCATGCAGTCATGCCATACTCCAGCACTGGCATGACTCTACCAGTGTACAGTCTGCTGAGGGTCGTGTTGTCTGCGACCCATGTTGTTCCTGCCAGCTCTTCTTCTTCATGAGGGCAAGGCGTACTTTTGCTCTAACTCTGTTTTCTCTGCTTGCATCTTCCACGTCAGGCGTGTGTCGAAGGTGACTCCCAGGTTCGTGGCGTTATTTTCAGCAAGGAGAGTTTGTCCATTGATGCTCAGGTCGGCCTTCTGTTCTTTGGGTGAGAGACTGAAAACAGTGTAAGTGATCTTCTTGGCATTAATTGTTGCCAGCCACTGTTTTGTCCAGCTTTCGAGAACATTTAGCGCCTGCTGTAGCCTGTAGTTGGCAGTTGTGAGGTGTTCCTTCCGAGCACCATACGACAAGATTGTCTGCATAGATGGCTCCTAGGGCTTTGTGTGGCATACCTTTAACGATGTCGTTGATAAAGACAAGGAATAGTGTGGGGCTGAGGACACCTCCTTGAAGGACTCCTCTCAGTGTCTTCTTCCAACTGTATGCTCCGTTGACATGGACTCAGGCCTTCCTATTTTTCAGGTACTGCGAGATCCATTGGTACGTACAGCTAGTCACACCACTCTTCTGGAGTTTTCTCGAGAGACCATCCTTCCACACTTTGTCGTACACTCATAGAAATTCATCAGACCAGGCCTGAATCAGCATTCAAAGAACACTGCTTGAGAGAGAAACATGATATCTCTCTGGATAACACCACACTGCTGGGACTGAACCCAACCTTTCTAAAAAAAGGAAGGTGAAGGAGGCCATTCAGATAAAAACAAGAAGACCCAGCCTCAACAGGGATGGGGGACTTGAGTTATCTCCCATCTATGACAGCATCTTAAGACCTGTAGTGAACTCTAACTTACCTCTAGTGAACTCGGACTCACAACCTGCAGCTATTGTGAACTCTGCTGCAGTGAACTCGAATTCACGACGCATTCAACCAGCAGCTCCCTTTATTGCTTCAGTTGACTGATGAAGGCTGGTTGTGGCCCAGCCGAAATATTTCAGTAAGTGTGAACTTATTAGACTCTGAAAGCCATCCTCGATCTTCTGGGCTATGTAGGTCGCTTGGTCCTCAGTGGAATGATATTGGCGGAAGGCTGCCTGCTCTGGAGTGATGATATTGTTCTTCTCCAGGTGCCAAACTAGCCGCGAGTTGATTATACGCTCCAGGAGCTTGCCCACGCAGCTAATGAGGCTGATGGGGCGACAGCTGTCAGCCCTGACTCTGTCTTTGCCCTTCCTGTGAATGGGCACCATGTCAGCGTTTCGCCACCTTTGTGGAACATGCCCCGTCCTCCAGCTGTTGTCATCTGACGTCTCTCTTAGTAAAGGGAATGTGGTTACAATACGTGGAGCAGCACGACTTCCGAATGAAGTAGTTGTAGAGGATGTGCAGTGTCAGCAGTGGCAACTGCCTGACTTCGCAGCCTGATCAGAGTTACACATTGCTCAAAATTAGGTGACGTATCTGTGAATCAATGAATGAAAATAGCAGATGTTTATCAACACATATTATGCTATGAGAGTATAGAGAACTGTACTGCACCAGCCTAGATATAAGTGCAATGTTCCACAGAGGGCTTTGTTTGTTTAAATGCTTGTTTTCTCTCACAAACGAAGAATGATGTCCGGGAGAAAACCACTCTTGCAAACGCAACGTCACGGTCAAGTGATTTTTTTTTAATTACAAGCGAAAGAATGTTCAGCGTACAGCTGTTTCCATGAGAAAGAGCCGATCTAGAATATTTCACACAGGGAAATGTCAAGAAAGGGTACGTACATTTACCTTCCGTAACAAAACGATGACTTTGAATGAACGGTATTTTTTTTTTCGCTTTATCTGGAGAATATCCACAGAAATCCTTCTACACAACTACTATAAAGTGAAGCAATGCCATACAAAATCACTTTACAGGATTACACGAACACAACTTCACTAAAAATGATAAAATATAGCAGACTACTATCACCCACAAATGCATTCGATATCAAGAAAATATTATTGCATTACAACAACAAAAATCAAGAGACAAACAAGACAGACGAGAGGGGGCAAACCAACACAGTTTGTCTTTTTTCAATACAAAAGAGATTTCTAACAGAGATTGAAAGAGGTTCCCATGGGTAAGATTCGAAAGGCAGTAATAAGAAAAAGAAATACATACACCCGAAGATGCTCAGAGAAGTACTGACCTCAACAGTCAATCACCCAGGTGGTAGCAATCCTGCACCATCCATGGAAGCGTGCGCTGTGTTAACATTAGGGTGCTGGCATGCGCTGGGCGTCTCATCATGATGTTCAGAGACATAAATGCTCCTTGGCACATGCCTTTTTTTACCACTGGATGCCACACAACAGAACATCCGTGGAAGGGCGTACCAGCCGATGTGACTGCTGAGCCCTCTGGCAAAGGAAACTACCATCAAGCGAAATGCTGTGGCCATCCAGGAGTCCCTCTTGTTGCTGTTTCTTTGAGAGCAGAAAACAGCACAACTCTAGACACAGCCAATGCTTAGCCACAAGATAAAAAGACAGACAGGACGAAGGAAAAGACGAATGACGATGACTAGAAAGAAAAAAAAGATGCTAGGCCTTCGGTACGCCGAAGCTTATTCACAAAGAGATACCCGAGTGCGTTGAAGAATCGGAGACAAACAAAACAAGCGAAGTGACACATTTGTTGCAGATTCTCTCTCTCTGTCTCTGTCTCTCTCTCTCTCTCTCTCTCTCTCTCTCTCTCTCTCTCTCTCTTTCTCTCCTCTCTCTCTCTCTCTCTCTCTCTCTCTCTCTCTCTCTCTTCACACACACACACACACACACACACACACACACACACACACACACACACACACACACACACAGAGGGAGACAAAGAGAGATACGTATACGGATACGGATATTTTATTCACAAACAGGCCATTGCCCCTCGTGAAGGGGTGCATCTGGAAATCAGTCGATATTTTACACGTTCAAAACTGATTCAATGCTTTACATTAAGAAAGGAGAAATGATCGTAACTTAAATGCTTTGTATAGGTAAATGGACAGAGTTCTAGTTATTCTTTCATTATTGGAAGCTAGAAGTAAACTTAATCTGAAAAGACTTGGAAATCTGTAGTATTTCAAATGTATATAACGTTCTCTTATTTCGTTTAGTAAAGGACAGCACAGAACTAAATGCACTTCATCTTCTGTCTCTTTTTTTACACAATGGACAAATCAAATCAACAGGGGTATGTTGTTTGTATCGATATCTATGTACAGCAATATCTGAAATACCCAGTCTGAATTTTGTCGTAATAATCTTGATATGTCTGTCTAGATTTAGCGTTAAATGCATGTTATCTATTGCTATTGTGCAAAAAGTCTTATATACACTAAATCTATCACTATTCTTGACATGAAAATCCCATTCTTGCCATCTGCAAAGTACAAGTCTTTTTTAAAGTCGGCGATAAAACTGCTCCACTCCCTCAACACCTTGGTTTAACACACATAACCAAAACCAAACATGTATAACTTACAGCGAATATCAGACGCCCAGTTTGTCTTATCACGAGAGTCTGTCATGATCAGCGACCGCCGATCAGGGTGTACTGTCAGGGGGCTTGTACTCTGCCGCTGACCATATGGGCACATGAATAAGCGCTTGTTGGGGGGGGGGGGGGGGGGGGGGGGGGCTGGGCCGCCTATTCCTTGGAGAACAAGCGGGGCTTGTCTGGACATAGGTAGGGAACCAGCCTTTGAGTTGGGGATCACACAGAGGAGGTCGACCCTCCGAAGAGCTGGCGTGTTTGTGTTGGCCGGTTGGAGAGATCGTGTCAGCCCGACTGTCAAAGGGGCAGGCAACCCTAGACGCTCTTTGACCCTCCCTGGTCCGTGGGTTAGAGTTATCTCCCCTGTCCCGTGTTTCCCGCCTTTCTTGCCCCATGGGTCTTGGTGCCGTGGTCAACACGCAGTGGGGACCCCGGGTTGGGGGGGGGGGGGGTGGAGTAGGGGTCTGGAACGGTCATTGACTGTCCCTAATTAAGACTAGGGCAGAACTTCCCCGTTTATCCTCCCCAGTTAACTCCATGTGGTCGGATGCCAGTGCCTTCCTTAAAATCTGACGGGGTGATTAGCCTGGTGGCTTCACTTAGAGCTACATACGAAATGTGTGTGCCTGTGTATGAGTAGGGGGGGGGGGGGGGGCTGGCTGAATGTTGGTTGGTTGAGACAGGGCATTGGACAGAGATGTGCTGGCCAATGGAGCTACTATGTATGAAGCTGAGGGGGTGTGTCCCCCGAGTGTGTGTGATACATGACATGTTATAAGTTAGCGAGAAGAGAGAGACAACTGCGCTCTCGTTCACCGCTCTCAAGCAAGGTACAACACCAAGGAGAGGCCTGAGACTCAGGAGAAGTGTGAACTCTGTGGACTCACGAGGAGACCACGAGAGCGAGACCCAAAGTGCAGAATCGCAGCAGCTCTCTGAGACAGGGAACAGAGGTGTCTGTGACTGTGACGAGATCCGACGGGGGGAAAGGCCAACCCCCAAATCTCGTGAAGGTTTGGGTCTGCCCTACTGCAGTGTTTGTCTGGGACATGCAACCAGTAGGGGATTTTGGAGACTGTCACCAAGCGTTCCTGGATTCCCGTCGTCCGTGTGACTTCCGTGAATCTCCGGTGAGGGAACCTTGGGTGTCAGGTGTGAGAGAGGAGTCGGCGGCAGTGCCCTGAGATTCCTGTGCGTGACACACTCCCAGTCAGGCGTGACCCACGGTGAAGTGTCGGTGTGTCGACAGTGTATAGGAGACCCCCACAGGACGGTCCAGTGGGCGGAGTGACCAGAGACTTGGGCAAAGTCTAATAGGCCCAGTGTACTGCCGAGGCTCCAGCGAGGGAGCCGAAGAGGGGGGGACATCCCTGGCGGACGTCCGGCGCCGACGACAACCTGAGAGGCTGAGTGGGGGGCGAAGTGCGGCCCCGACGGGAAACCGGCACCCGGCTGAGACTCCAGGGACCAACAAGTGGGCAGGGGTAGGCCAGCAGAAACTTGGAGGTCAACCCCTCGCTTCATCCTCAGGTGTGAGGGTGTAAAGTCCGTGCCAGCAAGGACAACGCGACGACAGTAAACGGCAAGAAGTGGGACGGCGCCCCCACAGACATTGAGAACTGTGTGAGCTTAGCCGAGTTCGAGTGTGTGTGTGTGTGTGTGTGGGGGGGGGGGGGGGGGGGGGGGTGAGACCACCCCCCTCCCCCTTCCGAAACCCTAAGGTGAGGCAAATATTCTCTATGTCTTGCTATGATATTTGTTGATTTGTGTGTGGATGTGGGGCGTTCATCCATTTCTTTTCGTATTTTGATTTTTTGGGGGGAAGTGGTAGGACTTACTATATACTTTCGGAGCTGGTGGAAGAACCAAGGTGGGGGCTCGGAGCTAATTATCAAATTGATTGAAGAATAAGTTCTCTTTTCTTGATTGAATAAATGTTGTTAATTGATCCCATAAAGTGTTTCATTAAATTGTAGAAATTGTTCCTTGGTTTTCCCGCATGTTTATGGGTGGAGGGCGTGCGTTACGAGGAGCGCGAGTGATGCTTATAGAATATTAATATAATCTACCAGCTAAAGCATCCACACGTCTACCCCCGCCCATAACAGAGTCTAACTCAAATAATGTTCTATATGCTTTTCGCGGTAATCTTGACTCATCCATTCTTGTCAACTTTAACCAGTAGTGCATGCACCTAACGGCAGAATTTATGTAAACAGGGTATCTATTTGTCCCACCATACACAAGGTCATTCGGTGTTTGTAACTGAACTCCTAAAATCTTTTTCAGAGCAAAGAGATGTACTTTTTCACCAAAGTGTGCAGCATTACTTAGCCCCCACAATTCAGCACCATACTGAACAATGGGTTGTATCTGCGCGTCAAATAGTTGTAAATATACAGCAAGAGAATTGCATTTTAACTTACGTAATTTTTGCAATATAGATAACAACGCATACTTTGCTCTGCAGGCAAGGTTCTTACTGGAAACAGTAAATCTCAACCGTGTTGAAAAATAGATGCCTAAATATTTATAAACATTAACCACTGGCATAAGGATTCCATGTAAGTCCAGTGTTCACTAGTTGCTAAGTACCCACCTTTTCTAAATACAACTATATTACTTTTATTCATATTCACATCCAGATGGAGTGTTGTTGCTGCCCTATAGGAGAGAGAGAGAGAGAGAGAGAGAGAGAGAGAGAGAGAGAGAGACAGACAGACAGACAGACAGACAGACAGACAGACAGACAGAGAGAGAGAGAGAGAGAGAGAGAGACAGCGAGAGAGAGAGAGAGCCCATGCACAAAACCGTGTCCTTACATCCATTGAGAAAATATTTCATGCCAAAGTGTGGTAGTGGGAGGCACATGCGAATAAGTAAAGTGCGCCCGTGTGTGTGTGTGTGTGTGTGTGTGTGTGTGTGTGTGTGTGTGTGTGTGTGTGTGTGTGTGTGTTGAATAAGACATAGGACAATTTTGATCTTAGATAAGACATGGGACATCTTGAACTTAGTTCAAATCTATGCCATAGAATGCAACGTGTACATTTCTACTTGGCCAACGATTTCATCCTGATTTAAAAGTCTCATTCCAGCCGACATGTAATTACCCAGAAAATCGCGTTTTGCTTTGACTTCGTGAGCCCTAAGTAGTGGACGCATGCGACAAGGAGGAAAAAACCATCTGTCGCCGTCAGGGTAGTCTGTCGCACGGAAGCTGAGAAAGCCTACTGAGAAACTCTCTGAACACTTCAGTGACGCGCTTTCTTGCACCGTGCCAGTATCATGTTTCTTCTAAGCGAATGAGTGCCGTCAAGGATGACCCGACACCGCAGTTACAATTACTATTTCTCTTTCTGTTTCTCTTTTAAAGACTTCCACGTTCACTTACTACAACATCTTTGGGAACCAAGCTGTGAAGGAATAACCTAAACGTGCAGACGGAAGACATTCGATCCGGACACGAGACTAATATCAGAAAAAAAAAAACCTAAATAAACGAGCAAAAAAACGGATCAGTGAAAGGATATAGGAAAAAGGGGCGAAGAAGAAGTAAAATGAAAAAAAAAGAACGAAGTGAACTAAAAACAAAGAAAACAAACAAACAAAACAAACGGACAATTCAAGCCGCTGCATGTTACAGTAGATGCTCTTGTTAATGGCTGCATCCTGACAATGGTCCTTTGTTCGTTTGGAGCCAAGAGGCGCTTGATCACGTGGTGCCAATGTGACAAAAGAGAGAAAGGCCGTTATATCTGAAAAGACGCATGTTTAATGATTGAGAGAATAAACGAACGGACACGTTTACGAGCACTTTGTACAGTCCAATAGAAATGAATCAACGGTAAATGAAAAAAATGAAGCTATATAAACAAACAATAAACGAATAATTGAATACATGAAAGTATAGGTGACTAAATAAGTGAATTAACTAACTAACCGAATAGATATATAAATTAAAAGAAAAAAAAAAACAGTCAAAAGTAAATCTACAATGCACAATAGATAGCAACCTTAGTTAATAACTCTAACAAAGAAAACAGAAAGAAAAAGAAAAAAGAAAAGAAAGATGGAAAGGTAGAAAGGTAGATGAACTGATAGATAGATAGATAGATAGATAGATAGATAGAGAGAGAGAGAGAGAGAGAGAGAGAGAGAGAGAGAGGAAGAGAGAGAGAGGGAGAGAGACAGACAGACAGAGACAAAGAGACGTACAGACAGACAGATGGATAGATAGACAGACAGACAGACAGATCAGAGAGAGAGAGAGAGAGAGAGAATTGATAGACAGACAGATAGATAGACAGATAAGTAGATAGACAAACAAAAAGATAGACAGACAGACAAACACAGACAGACAGACAGACAGACAGACAGACAGGCAGGCAGGCACAGGCAGGCAGGCAGACAGACAGACAGAAAGATAAAAGTTTCAGACACTTAGAGATAAAAATGAGCTTATTACCTCCCTCCTACTCAAGCGTCTCTCTCTCTCTCTTTCTCTCTCTCTCTCTCTCTCTCTCTCTCTCTCTCTCTCTCTCTCTCTCTCTCTCTCTCTCTCTCTCTCTCTGTGTGTGTGCGCGCGTGCGCGCGTGTGTGTGTGTGTGCGTGCGCACGCGCGTCTATTGCAATGCTTATGAACAATTATTGAGCTTTTTATTCCTGTGAAGGCAAACCACTTTACACGTACAGAAAAGAACAAGAAGAAGAAGAAAGAAAGAAAGAAAGAAAGAAGTGGCGTAATTGAAATCGACAGCTCCGTCCTCTGACGATTGAAAGACAGCCACTGCTCACATTGCACATATATACACTAATAGGTCTCTCTCTCTCTCTCTCTCTCTCTCTCTCTCTCTCTCTCTCTCTCTCTCTCTCTCTCTCTCTCTCTTTCTCTCTGATTTTCAGAGGAAGACGAACGGATAACAGACGTGTACAGAAACGCTCTCCTGAAGATAGGGGATTGTATCGGACTGAATGATTGGATCTCCGCTCATTTGGGCAGAGTTGAGTTGTGAGCTAAGTATGTGTGTATCTGAAGGTCAATTAGTTTAATGAAAAAAGTCAGGGAGCGTCATTGTGAGCTAAGTATGTGTGTATCTGAAGGTTCAATTAGTTTAATGAAAAAAGTCAGGGAGCGTCATTGTGAGCTAAGTATGTGTGTATCTGAAGGTGCAATTAGTTTAATGAAAAAAAAAAGTCAGGGAGCGTCATGAAGTTAAAATGTTCTTGGTTTCAGATACCTTTTTAATTTCTTTTAAAATGTAAAGATCCGGCCAATTTTGTTGTACTCATCAGAGGAGTAAGTAAGTAAGAAATGTTGCTTATAGCTCTGCCGGTCGCAGAGGGCCATATCAGGGCTGTCACCACGTGAAAGTCAGCTCACAAGTCACAAAAAAAAAACCATTCACATCATCGAACTTCTTTCGGAACTTGGGGTCAAAAACACAGTCATATGCAGGGTTTTGAGGTTCAGAAGAGAGACTCAGACAGTAGTTCAATGCAAATTTCAACCGACGATTTGAGAGGGGCGTTTCTCCTGCCTCAGCATACAGGCTAAAAACAGGAGTGGTGCGGAATGCACCCAGACACAATCGAAGCCCTTGATGGTGGATAGGGTCTAGACTGTTCAGGTAGGATGGACTGGCCGAGCCGTTCACTACACACCCATAGTCCAGTTTGGAGCGGATCAGGGCTCTGTAAAGATGGAGGAGAATGTTCTGTTAGCGCCCCAATATGGGTGTGCCACAACTCTCAGAATGTTCAGTGTTTTTTCTGGCATGCAGTTTTGAAGTGTTAGATATGGCTTTAAAGTTCAAGTTTTGATTGAAAATACAACCAGAAATTTGGCTTCTTTCACAGCTGGAATGGTGATCTTGTCCAGACGAATTTCAGGATCAGCAAAGAATTGACGAAAACTGTGAAAATGGATTGACTGTGTTTTGATGCTAGAAAAAGTGAACCCGTTTTCCTCGGCCCACTCTCAAATCTTGTTCACACAGAGCTGAAGTCGACGCTGTACGCTGGTGTAAGAGGCTCCAACTGCGTATAGCGCGAAGTCATCAACAAACACAGGACTGGGAATCCATGTTCACTGATTCGACAATATCGTTGATTTTGATACTGAAGAGAGCAGGAGAAAAAATGCTCCTTTGAGGTACACCAAAATCCTGTCCAAGGATGTCAGACAGCGTGGTGCCAATACGGACTTGGAACTGCCGATCAGTCAGAAAGTTTTGAATAAATGAAGGCAGACGACCACGAAAACGACGAAGTTAATGAAGATCCATAAGGATTCCAAATTTCCAAGTGGTGTCGTACGCTTTTTCCAAATCAACAAAGATAGCGACCATATGCTGTTTATTGGTGAAGGCGTTGTGGATGGTGGTTTGCAGACGGACTAAGTGGTCAACTGTTGAGTGGTACTTCCGGAGCCCGCATCGTTCACTGAATAAAAGACCATCGGTTTCCAGCTTCCGCATCAGTCGGGAGTTGACCATCATTTCCATTAGCTTGCAGAGGCAGCTAGTCAGAGCTATTGGACGATGGTTCGAAGGGTTGGTAAGGTTGTTTTTTTTTCCAGGCTTAGGAATTATAATGATCAGGGCTTTCCACCAGGAGAGTGGAAAACACCCTGTGATCCAGATATGGCTGTAGACTTTCAGAAGGGTCTGGAGACATCTTTCTGGGAGATGTTTCAGAAGCTGATGGTGAATCTCACCCAGGCCAGGAGCAGAATCGTTGCAGACTCGCAGAGATGATTTCAGTTCATTGATCGAATATGGCAGATTGTAGGTTCAATGTTGTCCGATGAGAAGTTACAAGGAAATTTTTATTTTAGAAGGGTTTTTTTTTGTTTGTTTTTTTCCCCCCGCAGAAAAGCAGTCGTTTTATTCCTGGCGGAAAGAGTTCTTCTCAATAGTTGAGGCCAGCAGATTAGCTGCAGCTTGTTTATCTGTGATCAGTGCTTCTTCAAGTTTCTGTTGATGGATAGAAGGATTTGAATTTTATTCTATTGATTTTCTTTATTGCTTTTCCATACTTACTTCTTGGAGGTCTTTGCTGTCAACTTGGAGCAGAAGTTTCTCCAAGACTGACGTTTACACTTTTAGAAAATATAGCGAAATTTGGCACGGAGATTTTGGTGGGCCCTCGCGTTAGGTATTGATGGTCAGCGACAGACAACACGTTCAGCCTTTTGGCGTTGAGTTTGGACTTGTTGGCACTCAGTATCAAACCAGGGAGTTTGGGGCATTTGCGGTTTGATAGTAGTAATCGGAATGACGTTTTTGGCGCAGTTGATGATGATGATATTGGTTTCAGCAGGGTTAGGACTTTGCGGAACCTTATCTTTCACCAATTCTTTTTGTATGTTCATAGCGAAAAGACCCCAGTTGGCTTTCCTAAAGTTAAAATGTTCTGGTAAAATGATATGTTCTGTAGTTTGGTGTCTCAAGACTTGAAAATGGTCACTTCCATGTAGATCATCATGAACACACCAGTCAAAGTCCAAGACTAGGGAGGGATTGCATACAGACATATCTAGGCAAGAATGATTGTAATTTGAAGAATGAAGATGAGAGTGGCTGTTCAGGTCCCCTAGAAGCAAGAAAGGTCGTAGGAGTTCTTCCATGAGGCTGACCAGCTCGTGTTGACTGACATGATGATGGAGGTATATATATGATACAAACTGTCACTCTTTTATTTAAAGAGATTCTGGCAGCGAAAGCTTGCAGAGAAGATGTAAGGTTGGCAGGGCTGAATAACAAAGATTTGTGGATGAGTAACGAGACCCCACCCGCAATTCCAAGTGCTCTAGGTTGGGCTGGGATTTAAAGTACGTTAAAACCTGAAAGAGAAAATGACTTATCTTGATGCATCTGCGTTTCCTGAAGAGCTACTACAGCTGGCTTTAAATCTTGGCAAAGAAGTTGAAGCTCCTCAAAATTGGAATTCAGACATCGGATGTTCCAGTGTTCCTCGCTGCCCTGGCAAAATTGATGTAGATTGAAGATAGCCGCCTGGTATTTCTTACCAAGCCACAAAAATTGTCACTTACTGTTATCGTGTGCCATCGTGTACCGGTGGAAATGGAGGACACGTATAAACATCGCATGCATCCTATATGGGAAACTGGAGGAATAAATGAGATAAATGAAAATGAGTGATGATATTTGAATGGTACGGGAAACGACTGAATAAACACCAGTAGGCTGCTCTTCGGCCGGCTCTGCCTGTGCAGGCGGTCCATTGAGTGAGTGAGGTAGTGTGTTTATATATAAAAGCGCCTAGAGCTTGGTCTGTGAAGATAGGTGCTATATAAATACCCAATATAATATAACAATAATAATAATAAAATCCGATGGAGTTTTTTTCTGTTTTTGTTTCCCTCGATCCGATGACATATTAGCCCCTTTCTTTTCAGACAGTGATTTTGCTTTTCCTCCAGAACCGCCAGCTCCTTTGCTGACAGTTGTAGGTGCCCTTTGGAGGGTTTTGAGGGGTAGCTTGTCCGGAACCTCAGTAATCTCAACTTTGTGACGCCCTGTAAGACCTGTAGGTCTTTTGCCCCTTATGGCCTGGGAGCAGGACTTGGTGTTGAAGACAAAGCTGTACCTACTGGTGGAGACTACCGAGGAACCTGGGGTTCACCACACAGTGTTTCCGCCTAAGGCCACCGACTTTGTTCCTGATTGACTTTTGGCAAATGAAAATTCGGCCGTCTGCACGCCAATGCTGACCGCTGATGGCTTCCTTAGTGCAGCTGCAAACGGAAGTCCAGCAGTTTTGGTTGAGTCTTCATTACAATCTTTTTTGCCTCAAAGAAAGGGAATCTCTATTCTGCGTTGACCCTCTGAATCTCTTTCTCTTTATCCATTTAGGGCAGGTCTTAGAAGATGACGGGTGGTTGCCTCCACAGTTGACAGAGTTGTGAACTGTCACACACACCCTCGTGGACTGGCTGGCAGCAGGTACCACACACCTCTTCTTCTGTGCACCGATCCCTCGCATGGTCAAACCTCTGGCACTTGAAACAGCACTGAAGGGAAGGGATGTATAGCGACACTGGAACTCTCAGGTAGCCAACCTTGATTGACTCTGGAAGAGATGTGAAGCAAAAAGACAAGAAGAGGGTGTCAGTTGAGACTATGTCATGATCATGACGAGTCTGTGCAACTGTCAATGGCGTGCTCATCATAGACACAGTGGTAAAACCAAGTGTACACAAAAAACCTAAATCAAATACAAACAAAACAAAACAAAACAACAATACAGATAAATGTCTACCCGCGTCCTTATCCATTCTCCTTCAGAACAACTGGGGTGCGCACGCGCACACACACACACACACACACACACACACACACACACACACACACACACACACACACGCACACACACACACAAACACAAACACATACACACACACAAACGCGTGCGCACACGCACGCGCACGCGCACGCACACACACACACACACACACACACACACACACACATACATACAGAGAGAGAGAGAGAGAGAGAGAGAGAGAGAGAGAGAGAGAGAGGCGGCATTGAATTGATTATCCGCAGATCGTAGTGTGTGCTTCATCAGACTGGTGAGATTATTCCGAAACGATGAGACGTTATGTGATGTCCCGACTTCCATTCATGGATCAGTCCAGTCTTTTCCTTTACCCCGTGTTCCCTGCGTCAGACGTTGTTTTCATCTTCCCTTTGATTTGGCTGCCGGTAGACAGGACGTCTGACAGAAGTTGCAAGAGTCCTGGTACGCTGGGCTTTGGTGTGGTGATGGCTTGTCTTGCTGTAAATATGTTCACAGCTGGTGTGGTGGCAGTGCTGTGACTGTCGCTGGCAGGCTTAGGTCTTCATCCAGCCAGTCGTGGATCTGTTATCGTTCAACGTGAAACATCTCTTAGGCTTGCCCCCTGACAGAGGCTTCATCCAGCTCACGTTGGGTCGTCTGGGAGGGTCTCTCTGAGCTTCCTCCAGCTCACGTTGGGTCGCCTGGGAAGGTCTTTCTGAGCTTCCTCCAGCTCACGTTGGGTCGTCTGGGAAGGTCTTTCTGAGCTTCCTCCAGCTCACGTTGGGTCGTCTGGGAAGGTCTTTCTGAGCTTCATCCAGCTCACGTTGGGTCGTCTGGGAAGAACTTTCTGAGATTTCTCCTTACTGGTGGATGTGATCTGGAGCTTCTGCAACAAACGTCCTTCCATCTCTGCACACCGTAGGATGAAGACGTCAGCAGATTCCTCACCGCTCTGTCCACTGGCCCTATAGAGAAGACGTCAGCAGATTCCTCACTGCTCTGTCCACTAGCTCTACAGGGAAGACGTTGGGCACAGAATCTGATGCTGGGCGAGGACCTGTCTTACATGAATTTCCTCACCTTTGCAGAATGGCATTTGTCTGCGTCTGAAAATGCAGACTTTGGGGCTTGTGATCCGCCCATCGCCAAAACGTGGAAGGATGCTGAGTGCAATGTTTGGGCCGTCAGTGATGGCTTTCACCTTTGGTAGACACGTAAGGTTCTCTGTAAACAACTGCAAGGATTCCGCATGCTTATCTGCTGGCCAGTTGAGTGTGCTATATGAGCTGCAGCCATGATGGACAGGTACCCCTGTACGTTAGGACTGATATGTGTCGGTGTACCGGCCGCCGTGGCGACACGGTTAGCGTCGCTGACTCCCGGCTGGGAGATTATGGGTTCGATTCCCATCAGAGTCATGTGAGATTTTACTGCCCCGACCGGCTCCTACCCACAGTTGAGTTTGCTGCGGGCTCAGTTGGGTAGACTGGGACCACACAGTTTCGTCCAATAAATGGATGCGTCTGTGAGAGTGTTGCTAAATTTTCTGACCAACACTGCGGGTGTCTGTATCTCTCGGGCGTGGTTGACGCCTGGATACATTATGAAAGGAAGTGTAGAGTACAGTCCTGTTGTGTAGTCTCAGACCGGACTGGAAATCCGTAGCATCAGCCTCATCATCCTCATTCTCATCGATCAGCATTAAAAAAATGAAAAGGTCTCGAAATTATGTGACCCTTCAAGCCAGCTCCTTTAGCATACACACCTTCAGACAGCTCCATTTGCACTGCTGAGCTCGCCGCCTTGGTTCAGGCCCTTCCAAGGGTCTCTGAATCAAAACATAAATGCTACCTCATTCTTCTTGACTCTCTTTCCGGTTTGGATACTATTGCTGGCCCTAACGTAAAGCACTGTAACCGGATGGTTACAACATATTGTTGCTAGAGTTCCAAATCATGTTGGCATAAGCTGGTTGATCGACTTGCCAAGAACGCTACAAGTGAAGACTTCAGTAGATTCCCTGTCGCTCCCACCGAGCCGTTTTGAAATTTACAGCTCGGATTCATGTCAAAGATCTCTGGACAGAGGACAGAGGCACCAGAGGGATAACAAACTGTTTGCAAGCCACCAGAAACTTGGCGTTTCTACCATGTGGCACTAGTGGTCGTAAAGAAGGAACAGTTTTCCGCCGTATATGCCCAGGCTACTCCTTTTACATCCACTCGTGCATATATTTCTTAACACGCAAAGAACGCCCCTGGAGCTTTCTCTATGACGTACCACTCACTATGAAGCATGCTTTGTTCAAGTGTTGAGGCTTACATATCAGACACAAACATTCTGCAGCAGACACCATGAACATCTCGTGTAGACATGTCCCATCTGGGGTGATTTCTCAGTTCCGGGAAGAAATGAACACTTTAAATCTAATGACAGATTTCACGGAAGTAAGTGTTTAAAGTGATTTGAGCATGTCATTAGAAGTTTGACGCAGTCCATGTAGCCTGTGAGTGACACGTGACAGCCCTGGCATGGCTCGGTGTGTGGTCGGCTGGACTGTAAACCATAGGAATAAAGGAGCGCGTGCCCTCATCTTGATTTCACGTTCAGACCGCTGTATTGTAACGACTTCTTTCACTTCTTACGGCAGTCATAATCTTTTCATTTATGCAGAAATACTCTCTCTCTCTCTCTCTCTCTCTCTCTCTCTCTCTCTCTCTCTCTCTCTCTCTCTCTCTCTCTCTCACACACACACACACACACACACACACACACACACACACACACACACACACACACCTTTCTTAAACATCTATTTATGTTATGTCTGTTTTCGAGTTCATAACTCTGTGTTCTGTGGCAGTTTTCCGCAGATTCCAGAGAAGGGAAACAGAAACCCCAGAAAACTGTCTGAACAAAGACTCCAAAGCAATGGACCTGAAAGCAGTGACAAAGTGAATCATCATTGGTTCCTCAGAAACGACACACGATGGAAACATCTTCCAACTAATAGTCCACAGAGAAACCTTCAAACTTGTTAGCACACACAAATGTAATACCTACAGACTTCAGAACACAAAAGAGTCGTTACACTGTTCGGCGTTACATTAAACATTTTGTGACAAATAATTGAAGTAGCTAAAGGCAAGAAAAATAAAAAGAACACACACACACACACACACACACACACACACACACACACACACACACACACACACACACACACACACACACACACACGGGCGCGGGCGCGCGCACACATACACACACACATACATACATACATACATACATACATACATACATACATACATACATACATACATACATACATGCATACATACACGTACATGCTACAAGCATAGGTATGTACAGTGAACCCGCTATGTATTCAAAAACACACGTCTTATATTTCTTTATTTTTTTTTTTTTTATTGAAGTAGCTTATCAATCAACATTCAAACAATTAGTCTTATCAGATAATTCATGATTTTCCTCAAACTTGGTTGAATTCGTATTGTAGGAAGAAAACTGTACTTTCCTTTTTATCCTGATCAGACCTTACCTGTGTTGTCAAAATTAAAACATTGTGATTACTCAATTAAACAATCAGTCGCTCAATGCTTTAAATCAATTCTATTTCAATGATAAACCGTGATATAATCATTATAATTCAGTATGTATAGTGACCGTTGTATGATGGAACACCGAACTGAATTCCAGACATCATTTTCAGTGGCAACACTGTCGCTGTTCCCAATCGCCGAGTTCAATCACTTAGTAGCTAAAAGTCAGTCAGATATATTCGTCTTCACACTTCAAAGTCAGGCCTGGTTATGCTTGTTGCTCAGCCGACCGTGAGGGCCCAATCAGGTTGGCAAGCAGCTTCAAAAGTGAACTGTTACACGGGTGGAAATGCCAGTACTAGAAATCCAAAACCAGTTCGACGTGCTGTAATTAAAGACATGTCAAATACAGTCACCACTCAATTAGTGTGTGACGTGTGCTGCAGTCCTGTAAGTATAAGAGCGTTTAAATCAGTCAGTCGTCTGATCATCGACAAAGCAAGCAGAGAGTCAATCAATTGATCAGTCAATGATTAGGTCAAGAGAGCCCACATTTCACAGCAAGTGTATTCAATCGATCGATCAGCCATCTTATTCCCACGGCAAACACAACAAATGTAATCAGTGTAGTTTCTGATAATCACACGCTGTTCCAGTCGATCAATGAGCCTGCCAGGCTGTGAACCAAGCAGCTAAGCCACCAGCCGAATGTAACAATCAATCAGTCAATCAATCGATCACACAGTTGTAGCCGTGCCAGGCGTAAGAGGAGACCACTCCCATGTCCCGGTAGATGGAGGATTTCAGTCGTCTGTCACTATCCGGGATTTTCTCCCTTGGAACTTTGGTTAGACGTTCCAGCTGGGAAAAAAAAAGATGGAAAGAAATAAAGAAAAAGAAAAAAAAATGTGACTGAATGAATGATGAAAGAGCAATCGTCTGCAAATATAAAGAAAGTGACTGAATACAAATAAACACAAATATTAACGGAATACTTTAACAAAGAGTAACTGTCTGCAAACAAAAGGAAATGTGTCGCTAAAATCAATAGAACGATAGTAACCAGCTGGAAATAAGTAAGAAGAATATATGTATTAAATAAATGAGCTAAGAAATAATAATAAAAATAATAAAGTAATTAGCTCAAACGTAATATTTTCTTCTTGATATATAGAAACTAAAGTGGAAAGCAGTGTGTGTGTGTGTGTGTGTGTGTGTGTGTGTGTGTGTGTGTGTGTAAAGCAAAATGGGTTCACAAATGGTAACAAAAAAATCGACCAGTGAATTTCTTTTGTCGTAAATGTTATCTTTTTCAGCGAATCATGTTTTTCCTTCATAGATCCTCTCATATCTTTATGCCGAATGTATTTCTGTAATCGAAACCTTTTAGAGTAAACGGTTCATAACACAAAAAGTCAAAGCTTCACAGGCGGATTTTGATAGAAACATTAAATTGTAGAAGTCGGAAAGTACAAAAACTTCGCCATAGAGCATTCTAATTTAGCTTGAAAAAAATTGGGGATTTACTTTCGCAGTGGAGTATTCAATATCTGGCTTCTTTCCTTGAATCGTAACGTAGTTAAAAAACGTTTGAAATTAAGAGGAAACCACTTATCGGTTTTGAACGCATATGCATGTGTGCATGCGTAGATGTGTGTAGGGGGAGGGGTGGAGGAGTGGAGGGAGAGAGAGACAGAGTGAGAGACAAGAGGAGAGAGAGAGACAGAGTGAGAGAGAGACAGACAGACGGATAGAGAAAGAGAAGGGAGACAGAGAGAGAGAGAGGGAAAACTCCAATACTGTTATCCCTATATCCCAAAATCCTCAGGCCCAGGAGGTAAGCCGACCATTCGACAATCCAATACAACAACACGGACTACCAGCCTGCTTTGAGTCA
>JADBJO010008364.1:20000-25000 GCA_016801955.1 Conus betulinus | reverse complement strand
CACACAGACAGACAGACAGACAGACACAGACACTCAGACAGAGAGTCAGAGAGAGAAGCGTGGGAGGCAGAGAAATATCGGGGACCATCAGGCAGACTCAAGGAAGGAAAAGAACGAGAAAGAAATGTCGGAGGGGAAGGAGGGAAAGAGACACACACACATAACGAGAACGTAATCCAAACCGTTAAGAGCATCCTCACTGAACAATTGCACCATTGTTGTAGAGCGCTTGGGGGGTCTCAGCTCCCCCCCCTCCACCCCTTCCTTCTTCTCCCCTCCCCATGTTCTCCATCAGCTTCGAGCAGCGTCAGACTCTGTTGACACCGCCTGTAGGCAGACACCACATGAAGCCCATCGACAGCAAGGTCGCCCTGTAATGATCAGTATTCGAACAGCCTGTTGGTTGACAGACAGACAGACAGAGAGAGAGAGAGAGAGAGAGAGAGAGAGAGAGAGAGAGAGAGAGAGAGAGAGACAGGACAGACCAGACAGACAGACAGAGACAGAGACAGAGAGAGAGGAATGGCATGTTTAGTCAGCATGAGGTCAGAAAGGAAGATCAAGAGGGCACAGAAAAAGTAAGGATATATCAACATAATAATGACAGATTCCAACATCTTTTGACAATACAGTACAACAGATACATGCTTCAATATTAACATTCACATCCTTCAAAACTACAGTCGCACGCCTTTTAAATGCCTTATATAAATACATGCATACATTCTTCAGTATGATTTCGTTACTGTTAGCCATTAATAAGGCTACGTTAAATAGACATGGATTTACATAAAATTTTCCTGGAATATATTGTTGCCGAAGCTCACAGAGACTAGGCAACACAAAACAAAACATGCACTTCATCTTCTGTTGCGTCATTACACAATGGGCATGCTACATAATTAGTTACGATGTCAATTAAAAGATACTTTTCACAGCTCCTAGATGATTTGAAAGTTCTATATAAAGAAAACCGGTCACTGTCTTGAGATGTTCACTCCAGTTTTGCCATCGGCAATCAATAAGCCTCTGGCGAAATTCATCCAGAAATGCATTTACATTTTCAACCCCTTGATTTAGCCATACCATTCCCAAACCGTTCTGAAATAATGTTTCTCGAATCCTTGAAACCATGTATATTTTACCGCGTGAGTCTAGCCACATCAACATCTCGTAAGCTTTCACCGGCAGTCTATTTCCATCCATACGTAATAACTTAAGCCAGTATCTAATACACCGAACAGACGTATTTATATAAACAGGGTAGCGTCCTGTCTCTCCGTACACTAAATCATTCGGCGTTTTAAGCTGTACCCCTAAAAAATTTTTTTATGCAAATAAGTGGACCTTTTCAATACAAGCAACTGCTTTATCTAATCCCCATATTTCAGCACCGTACATGGCAATAGGTAGAACCTGATAATCAAAAATTTTCAAAAATACTGAAAATGAATTATTCTTAAGCGTGTACAACTTTTGCATAATACACAGCAAGGCATTCTTTGCTCGGCTTGCAAGGTCTTCACAAGCAAATGCAAAACTAAGTCTCGGAGAAATATATACCAAGATACTTATAACAGTTGACAATCTTCATTTCCTCTCTATTAAGAAACCACCTTTCACTCGCCGCAAGATAACCACCTTTCCTGAATACAACAACATTACTCTTTTTCATATTGACCTTAAGCTGAAGTCTTGAAGATGCACTCCATAAACTATTCAGTTGTGTTTGAAGACCAACTGGTGTTTCTGAAAGCAGGCAATGTCATCTGCTAACAACAAAATAAACAATTCCATGAAATCAGGGGTCAATGTTGCTCCCGTGCCTTCCTTTCTCTATTATTTCCATGGCTAGCTCGTTTATAAATAAGGAGAAAAGAACAGGGCTGCATGCATCACCCTGCTTTACCCCTCTTGTACACATGATATAGTCAGTAAAACTAGCACCAGATCTTACTCTTGCTTTCACACTACTACTATACATACTATTAATACATTTGTAGAGTTTTCCTTGAATTCCATTCTTTTGGAGTACTGGCCAGAGCAATAATCTTGATACAGAGTCGAAAGCTTTTTCGAAATCAATAAAGGCAACATATAATTTACGGTTCTGTGAAAATTGTTTCTGTATTAACGCTAAGAGTGTGAACATCTGATCAATAGTTGAATAGCCTTTCTTAAACCCTGCTTGATGTTCACCTGTGATGTCATTTTGCCGTACCCATTCTTGTAACCTGCAATTGATTATTGAACTAAATACCTTACTACTGATGTGTCACCCAACGAAATACCTCTATAATTGCCAGGGACATCAGCTGCACCACCCTTTTTAAACAGTGGCACGATTATTGACTCTGTCCATCGTTCTGGAAATAGCCCATTATCAAAAAGTGTATTGAAAAACTTAACAAAGAAATCAATAATAACATTACCACCAAATTTCAATAATTCTCCAATGATTCCATCTGGCCCTGCAGACTTTCTGTTTTTAAGCCTTTTCATTGCAGTTGAAATCTCCTCTCTTGAAATTGGACGATCAAAGTAGGAACATTCGGTACTATTTCCAGACAGATTTACCTCGCTAATAACATCAGTAACATCGTCTTCGGTTTCACCATTTTCAAGAAGCTCATGAAAATGAGAAAACCAGTCATCAATAGTTATATTATTGGATGTGTGCATGCTTTTTCACAGATATTCTGCGCAAAGCTGCTTCCAAAATTCTTGCTGGTTATTCACCGAATTTACGAGGTTACATAGCAGAGAACTGTTATTTTCTTTTTTCTTCCTCCTCTCGATCAATTTTTTTATATTCTCTCGTGCATGACAATATATTTTGTTTATCTTCTTTATCTTGCGTTCTCCTGTATATCCGCAGAAGCCTTCTTGCCTTTAGTTTAGTACTAGTGCATTCTGTATCATACCAATCATTGTCCCCATTCCTACCATCCAATCTAATTCGTCTTTTCATGCATTCAGCTTGTTTTATAATACACTCATTAAAAGCATCAAGGGCAGCATTAATATCCTTATCAATGAGAGCAATAGCTTGTCCAAACAACGACAGTGTATCTTTGCTATTCATTTGCTCATTAAATAAATCAGCATGTTTATCTTGCCACTGGAATTTTTCAATAAACTGAGCTTTTTTTTATTTCACATACCTCGTTTCTATTGTTCTGAAGAGAACCAATGCTAAATTCCAACGGTAAATGGTCAGAATCAATTCGTTCAGCTACATAAAGTTTGCAAAACAGATGGATGACAGCAAACAAATCACAGGATGCTATGAAATAATCAATCATTCACACTACTTCCAGTTTCTGATATGTATGTGAAATGACCTTGACAGTCACCATTACATACACCGTTTAAAATACATAGACCCAGTGATGTGCACATATTCAACAACAACTTACCATATCTGTTTAAGCATTTATCTTCAGAATTTCTGTCACTCATCTCAGGTCTGTAGCTTAACTGAAAATTATTGACAATTTCATGTGCATTCAAGTCTTGTGGAACATCAGATGTTCTACTGTTTAGATCTCCAGAAAGAAGTAAAAACACGTCGGGCAGAACTAGTCGAGCATCAGCAATACAGGCTTCCAGATCAGTAATGCCATTTTCAATATCGCAAAACGAATAATATGGTGAATTCTCTGGTGGCACATACGCACACACATACAAAATATCCTTTGATAAGCCAAAAGACTCTTATGAATAAGAAACATTATGACGTTTTTATGATCAGTATGTACCTCTTGAATATATGGCAAACATTCCTTTTTGACCAGACATATAACCCCCCCCGAGCGCCTCCCTCGTTTTGTAAAACGAGTAGCTGGTCTACAGAACACTTTATAATTTCTACACACTAGATTGAAAATCAACCACAATGTCTCAACAAAACAAATAAAATCGAAAGAAACGGTATATGACACAAAATCTTCATCAGCAATCTTCGGAAGCAAACCACAAACGTTCCAGTGTAAAAACATAACGGGTTTACCATTCATACGTGGATTGTTCACGTTCTCATGACCTCTCACACGATCTTGACCTTTCTTACTTTCACACATAGTTATAAAGACAGTCAGAATTACTTGCAGACGTTTCTGCACAAACATGTGAACAGACAGACGAAGAGCTGTCATTCATTAAAGAAACATTTACTCTGCTAGACAAAGCGGCCATAAAAGAATTATTAGAACAAAGATCTATTTCATCACAAACTATGGACCCATTCTCAACTTTATCAAACGAACTCATTTCATCTGCCTGTGTTTGTATCACGTGTTTAGTGATGCCAGCATTACCCGTGTGAACACTGTCACAAGCGCCTGCCACCGTCAGTTCTGTGTTACCTGCCAACGCTCGACCTGCACGTGCGCTTCTTCTCAGACGATGCACACACTGCCGGTGTCAAACTAACTTGCGTTCCCTCTCCTATGTTCACAATTTCATGGACATTAAATTTTGGCATTTTCAATGAATTAACATAATCATGATGAGGCCGGCCGTGTCCCTAAGTGACATGCTGAAGTTTGTCTGCCTGACCCAGATAGTACTTTTGACCATCAATTATCAGATGGTCAAAAACCATAGAGACCCTTTTATTGGCACTTTTTGCAGCCTTCAGATGAGGAACGAGTTTTTTTTCCTGATCTCCCTGACACGCTGGGTAAAGTCCTCACTAATGTATACACGTGATCCCTGCAACTTGCGTCTAGCACCCAGTAGTCGTTCTTTGTCCTTGTAGAAGGTACAGCAGCCGATGATGGGGGAGTCAGGTTTTCTGTTCAGCCGATGAAGCCTGTCGAACTGAATGTCACTGGCCAGCTCGAGTTGGTCAGTGATCAGATCCTGAACCAGCCCCTCACAGTCCTGCTTAGTCTCATTTTCCTTTCTAGGTATGCCATGAATTATTACATTATTCCTCTTGGACCGTCCTTCTAAATCATCAGTCTTCAGTTCCAACTGTAGGACCTTCTCACTCA
>JADBJO010008363.1:82500-87500 GCA_016801955.1 Conus betulinus | reverse complement strand
CATTCCAGTGTCAAACTAAAGGTGGAGTGATCCGATGGAAATGTCCGTGGCAGCTTTCCAGGGACAGAGGACAGACATGGCTGAAACGCACAGAGATCTTCACCACAGGGATCATCACCACAGGGATCATCACCACCACAGAGATTAAGGCAGGTGTCTGTGAACCACAGATAGAGGTCAGACATGGCTGAAACGCACAGAGATCTTCACCACAGAGTTCATCACCACAGAGAGGTCATCAGCATAAAGGCAGGTGTCTGTGAACCACAGATAGAGGTCGGACATGGCTGTGAAACGTAGAGGTCGTCACCATTAAGACAGAGGTCTGTGAACCACACATTTCCAGGGCACAGACAGATCGGTACCATTAAGACAGGGGTCTGTGGACCACAGGTCGGCACCAGGGCACAGAGGTCGGCACCATTAAGACAGGGGTCTGTGGACCACAGGTCCACCAGGGCACAGAGGTCGGCACCATTAAGACAGGGGTCTGTGGACCACAGATTACCAGGGCACAGAGGTCGTCACCATTAAGACAGGGGTCTGTGAACCACAAGTTACCAGGGCACAGAGGTCGGCACCATTAAGACAGGGGTATGTGGACCACAGATTTCCAGGGCACAGAGGTCGGCACCATTAAGACAGGGGTCTGTGAATAAAGACAGGGGTATGTGGACCAGGGCACAGAGATCATCACCACAAATACAGGGGCCTGTGGACCAACACTATTCAGTTAGTTTTACAACGATGACGACACTAACAGTTGACTGTGACCTTCTGCAGCGAGATAACCCCCCCCCCCCCCCCCCCCCCCCTCCACTCCACTCTCCTTCTTTTGCTCCACTGCCTGAACGTGATGATCGACTAAAGACACAGCGCCGATCAATATGAACTGCCACATGAAGAAAACGATCAGCGACATTCTGTCGACACAAGGGCTTCATGAGTGACGCAGAATCAAATAGCGCACTGTACAGGGTGTCCGTAAAGGTGCACCTGAAAAACGTGGCATAGCAAGCAATGACCTAGTTCTCTTCGCCATTTGAAGATAAGGCGGCTACGGCAGTGGGTCATATGAATGTCTTGGGCCACGACGAAGACGCAGATTCTTATATGTGAAGCAAATAAATTGGATCACAAAATCAGTAATCTGGTGCAGAAACATCGCTGTAAGCCTTCAACAATGAAGCAGCTTTCTATCAGTGCAACACTCATTGAGTTACAAAATCTGTAATCTCATACAGAAACATTGTAGGCTTCAAACAGCTGGCGATTAAAAAAAAAAAAAAAAATGTATGGCTTATTCTGTACATTTAACAGCAACTTGCACCATAGTTTGTTGCATTGTCCGTATTGCGTTTGATGATCTTCCGTGTGGATCAGTTGACCAGCCTTGCTGGCCGTTGTTCCTTGATTTGATGTGCACACGAGTTTTCCTAGTGAGGATTTCTGATGCGATGATATTTGATGTGCATGAATGGATCAGCAGGATTCTGAATGATGCGGTGACATTTGATGTGCATGACTGGATTCTCGGGATTCTGAATGATGCGGTGATATTTGATGTGCATGGATGGATCAGTAGGATTCTGATCGATGCAATGATATTCGATGTGCATGGATGGATCAGTAGGATTCTGATCGATACAATGATATTCGATGTGCATGACTGGATCAGTAGGATTCTGAATGATGCGGTGATATTTGATGTGCATGACTGGATCAGCAGGATTCTGAATGATGCGGTGATATTTGATGTGCATTACTGGATCAGCAGGATTCGGAATGATGTGATGATATTTTTATGTGCATGACTGAATCAGCAGGATTCTGAATGACGCGGTGATATTTGATGTGCATGACTGGATCAGTAGGATTTTGAATGATGCGGTGATATTTGATGTGCATGGATGGATCAGCAGGATTCGGAATGATGTGATGATATTTGATGTGCATGACTGAATCAGCAGGATTTCTGAATGATGCGGTGATATTTGATGTGCATGGATGGATCAGTAGGATTCTGATCGATGCGGTGATATTCGATGTGCATGACTGGATCAGTAGGATTTTGAATGATGCGGTGATATTTGATGTGCATGACTGGATCAGCAGGATTCGGAATGATGTGATGATATTTTTATGTGCATGACTGAATCAGCAGGATTCTGAATGATGCGGTGATATTTGATGTGCATGGATGGATCAGTAGGATTTTGAATGATGCGGTGATATTTGATGTGCATGACTGGATTCTCAGGATTCTGAATGATGCGGTGAAAATGATGTGCATGACTGGATCAGCAGGATTATGAATAAGTGTATACAATCTTGTTCCTATGTCGACGACCTCTCTTGCTCGTGTATGGGCTCTCTGTCTGCCTGTCTGTCTGTCAGTCTGTCGGTCTGTCGGTCTCTCTCTCTCTCTCTCTCTCTCTCTCTCTCTCTCTCTCTCTCTCTCTCTCTCTCTCTCTGTCACATTCCCTTATGTTTATTTTTTTTCCTCTATCAGTGTCTGGTTGGTCGTGTTCATTGCCGATCTGGGGCCAGAAAATGTCTGTAAGGTTCCAGAATCCGATCAGGCAGCTAGAGCCACACAGGCATGTGTCATTTTCTCTCCAAGCAGTTAATTTATATTGATCAGGTAGCCAGAGAACACAGGCACGTGTCATTTTTTCTCCAAGCAATTAATTTATATTGATCAGGTAGCCAGAGAACACACAGGCATGTGTCATTTTATCTCCAAGCAATGAATTTATATTGATCAGGTAGCCAGAGAACACAGGCATGTGTCACTTTTCTCTCCAAGCAGTTAATGTATTGCCCTGCTCTCTATGTCGTCTCACTCTTCGGTCTCTCTCTCTCTCTCTCTTCTCTCTCTCTCTCTCTCTCTCTCTCTCTCTCTCTCTCTCTCTCTCTCTCTCTCTCTCTCATACTCTTTTTAGTTTTTAGTTGTTGTTGTCAGAGTCTAGTCGGTCCTGTTCATTGGCGATCCGCGGCAAGCTGAGTCTAAGGCTTCAAAATCCAGTCAAGTCGCAAGATCACACACACACACACACACACACACACGCGCGCACGCGCGCGCGCGCGCACGCACGCACGCACGCACACACACACACACACACACATACAATAATCTCCCTCGCCCCCCCCCCCCCAAACACACACACACACACACACACACACACACACACACACACACACACACACACACACACACACACACACACACACACACACCACTCACACAGATGCTTGCACACACTCACGTCCGTGGACTCTCTTATTCACTCACTGGCATCAGCCCACTGATGAACACCCACCAGAGAACACACGCTGCAGTATGCGCTGGGGACCCTGAGGGATTCAAAGTCATATCTCAGTTGCCATGCGCTTGGTCATTTGTGTCTGTTATTGGAAAGACCCATTGGGGTTTTCTCTTAGAATGTCCACTGTGTTCGCAGCTCACTTCCAAGTACTGAATCCTGACAATTTCACCTCCTTTGATCCGTATGTTATACAACCCATGAGTAATGATTCAACAACATTTTCCAGAGTGTACATTCTATGTACTGGAACTTAAAAACGACTGTAAATGTTATGTTCTGAGAGCATATTAACTCTGAAGCACGATAACTCGTGACACAATCTTGAGTCGGTATCTTGAATGCTAGTTATGCACGTCGCGTAATCTCCCCTTTCTCAACATTATTTTACCGCCTCTTTTATAGTGCACCTGAATGGTTTTCTATCATTTGAATTCCGTAGAAAGATAACTCTATCGATCGTGCTGTCTTCTCCGAGTTGGTATCACTTTGTGTATGACAAGTACGCAAAGTAAAACTGAACAGGCACTGTCTAGGTCCTGGCCTCTCCCTCCACTCCTCTGCCCCCAGGTCCACACTAGCTCTTAACGAGTGATTTCCCCCCACACTCCATGGCTCGGTATCTTCAGAAGTAAACACTGTCAGCTCCACACTAGCTCTTAACGAGTGATTTCCCACACACTCCACGGCTCGGTATCTTCAGAAGTAAACACTGTCAGCTCCACACTAGCTCTTAACGAGTGATTTCCCCACACTCCACGGCTCGGTATCTTCAGATGAACGAGTGATTTCCCACACACTCCATGGCTCGGTATCTTCAGATGAACGAGTGATTTCCCACACACTCCCATGGCTCGGTATCTTCAGAAGTAAACACTGTCAGCTCAGCTCCACACTAGCTCTTAACGAGTGATTTCCCCCACACTCCATGGCTCGGTATCTTCAGATGAACGAGTGATTTCCCCACACTCCATGGCTCGGTATCTTCAGATGTAAACACTTTCAGAGTTCAGAGAAAAGTTATTGCTGGATTGTATCCAGTTTTTGTCAAAACTGCCCATAGTGTGCTTGAATTCACAGAATCAAATGCCTTTCTAAAATCAACAAAGGCAACATACAGTTTGGTATTCTTAGGCAAAAATGTCTTCACCATTGCATACAAAGTAAATATGATGGTCAGTTGTGCTAAAGCCAGATCTAAAAGCGGGTTGCTCTGCAGTCTAGACGTGTATATGTACTAACAATACCAGTTAATGCTGTACCGCGGTCGTTAGCAGGCTTGTCCACGTTTCCTTTCTTATGCAGGGGGTGCGAGGATGGATTTAGACCATTCTCTTGGAAAAATCCCGTAATTAAACACCTCATTGAAAAACACGACAAGGAAGTGGATTGTTGTATCGTCTGCATGTTATAGTAACCCATCAACTTTGTCCGGCCCTGCATTTTTGCCAGCTTTGAGGTTACCGACACCGGCAAGAACCTCTTGCTTGGAAATAGGCTCACTGAACAAAACATCAAACGCATCTTCCTCGTTGTCTTCCGTAGTTTCCTCTCCAAACTGTGCTATTGACATTGCTTCATTGATACGCTAACAAAGTGTTTATACCATTGTTCAGTAGTAGTTTCGTTCTATATTACAGACTTTCTATTAACTGACCTAATTGTTTGCCAAAA
>JADBJO010008363.1:75000-77500 GCA_016801955.1 Conus betulinus | reverse complement strand
AGATTAAAAAAAAAAAAAAAAAAAACTACAGCATATCATGGAAAATCATAAAAAGAGCAACGCCATACAACAATTTTTTTTTTAAATGCAACTTATGCTCCACAGAAAAATGGTTAATATGATGTAAACCCCACCTAGCAACTTTGAATACAAAAGTAGAAATAGTAAAACAATTGCAGGCACAAATGGAATCTCTGTCAGCGCACTCCACCTGAACAGACCCAGCAAGAACCACAGACCACACGTGCAACGAATGAGATTGCCCCACACATGCAGAAATGAAATCAGGTCCCGCACATTATAAAAGACCGACAGCGTGCCCCCAAAAGATATCCTGATGAGAGCAGGAGGCTCGAAACAAGCTTGTTGGTTTGAAATACTTCATTTTAATAACATTTCTAACAGATGTTGCTTCCTAGACGGTTGAGCTCTTTCAGATTTTTAAAGGACATTATATATATATATATGTGTGTGTGTGTGTGTGTGTGTGTGTGTGTGTGTGTGTGTGTGTGTGTGTGTGTGTGCGCGTGCGTGTGTGTGTGTGTGTGTGTGTGTGTGTGTGTGTTAGTTCTCTCTCTCTTTCTGTCTCTCTCTCTCTCTCTCTCTCTCTCTTGGTTTGGGTGGTCGTCTACATCGCCGATCAACCAGAGAATGTGTGTACGGTTCCAGAATCCGATCAGCTAGCGAAAGCACACAGACTTGTGCCATTTTCTCCCCAAGTAGTAAATTTATATTGCCCTGCTCTACGTCTACGTACCTGTCGGTCTGTCTGTCTGTCTGTCTGTCTGTCTGTCTCTGTCTCTCTCTCTCTCTCTCTCTCTCTCTCTCTCTCTCTCTCTCTCTCTCTCTCTCTCATATATGTTTCCATCAGAGTCTAGTCAAGCTGTTCATTGCCGATCCGCAGCGAAATGTGTCTGAGGTTCCAGAACGCAGTCATGTTGCCTGAACACACACATCGTGTGGAGCCTTCTCCTCCAGCGGTACATTGATGATGTCTTGCTGTCTGTCTGCCGTTCTGTGTGCCTGTCGTTCTCCCTATCTGTCTGTCTGTTTGTTTCGTTGCTTTGATAATGTCTTGCTGTCTGTCTGCCGTTCTGTGTGCCTGTCGTTCTCTCTATCTGTCTGTCTGTTTGTTTCTTTGCTTTGATAATGTCTTGCTGTCTGTCTGCCGTTCTGTGTGCCTGTCGTTCTCTCTATCTGTCTGTCTGTTTGTTTCTTTGCTTTGATAATGTCTTGCTGTCTGTCTGTCGCTCTGTGTGCCCGTCGTTCTCTATATCTGTTTGTCTGCCGTTTTGTGTGCCTATAGTTCTCTGTATGTGTTTGTTTGTTTGTTTGTTTGTTTGTTTACTCGTGAAATGCTTTTCTCTTCGAATATCCGCTGTGTTAGAAGTTTAGGTATAAGCACTTGAGAGAAGTGCTGAAACTCCTCTATTTATGTTACATAACACATGAGTCACTGATTAAAAAAAAATTCAAAGTGTATATTCCATGTCCTGTATCATGGAAACGACTGTAAATAATATTGTTATGCTCAGAATGTATATCAAAATTGGAGCACAGTAAGTTGTGACAACCTTGCGTCAACATTTAACGAATGCTAGTTATTTAAAACTTTACTTTATCTCCCCCTTTTGATATCACTACACCCGTCTCTTTTATAGTGCATGTGGATATTTTCTATCATTTGAATTACGTAGAGATATAGCTGATATCGATTGTACTATCTCCTTTTCCGAGTTGCTCTAACTTCATGATAAGTACAAAAGGTCTGGCCTCTCCCTCCCTCCACCCCCTTGCCCCAGCTCCACACTAGCTCTGAACGAGTGATTTCCCCCACACACTCCATGGCTCGGTATCTTCGGATGTAAACACTGTCAGCTCCACACTAGCTCTTAACGAGTGATTTCCCCCACACTCCATGGCTCGGTATCTTCAGATGTAAACACTGTCAGCTCTCCACACTAGCTCTTAACGAGTGATTTCCCCCACACTCCATGGCTCGGTATCTTCAGATGTAAACACTGTCAGCTCCACACTAGCTCTTAACGAGTGATTTCCCCCACACTCCATGGCTCGGTATCTTCAGATGTAAACACTGTCAGCTCCACACTAGCTCTGAACGAGTGATTTCCCCCACACTCCATGGCTCGGTATCTTCAGATGTAAACACTGTCAGCTCCACACTAGCTCTGAACGAGTGATTTCCCCCACACTCCATGGCTCGGTATCTTCAGAAGTAAACACTGTCAGCTCCACACTAGCTCTGAACGAGTGATTTCCCACACACTCCATGGCTCGGTATCTTCAGAAGTAAACACTGTCAGCTCCACGCTAGCTCTGAACGAGTGTTTTCCCCCACACTCCATGGCTCGGTATCTTCAGATGTAAACACTGTCAGCTCCACACTAGCTCTTAACGAGTGATTTCCCCCACACTCCATGGCTCGGTATCTTAAGATGTAAACACTGTCAGCTCCACGCTAGCTCTTAACGAGTGATTT